>JAVVLW010004853.1:0-25000 GCA_034401795.1 Chaetoderma sp. LZ-2023a
CGCCCATCACTAGCTAAGCTCCACCCATACCTCGCCGTGTTGGGATTGATCGATCCTTGAATGCCCTCTCTATCAATTTCCTGAAAACTATACAGGGAAGCTGTTGAATATTTGTAACTAATTTGACTGGGCGCTGTTGCTGCCTATGGCAGCGACAGCGCCCAGTCAAATTAGTTTCAAAATAGTCAACAGAATATTTATTAAATAGTAAAAGCAAACAATTTGTACAACAACGCATGGGCCGTCTTCAAATATGCGTTCGTGACGTACTTATCGACATCATTCATGACGTCATCCATTATGATGTCATTCTACACATCACGTAGATTTTTATGACGTCATATGATGGGCGCATACTCTGGAAAGGTGAATTGAACAAGTAAAAAGCTTCTTTCAGCTGTCATCAGTTTTTCTTCAACTTTCTCCGATGTGCCTTGTCCACTACGAGCATCCTGATCTCCTTTAGGTTCTTATTCGTCTTTAGTGAACCTAGATTGCGTTCTTTGATGTCAGATCGCAAAGCACTTAGGATATTGCTGTTGTGGCGTCCTTTGCATGTCTGATACCTGTTGACACCTACGTCTGTAGATTATATTACGTTCTGAGCAGGCGTATCTTCTGGCATTCGAAGAACATGTCCCAACATAGACTCGCACAGATAGTGGCTCTGTGTCACACAATTTATATAATGCTGCATTTAATATTAGACTGTGTGAGGAGAGATGATATGTAATGGCTCACAGATGTTGGCGGTGACATGTGTAGCCTCCAGGGGTACGCGCTGCTCCGGGCAAACATCCCGTACCTCTGCACCGCAGGTGCACAGCGCGTCGGTCAGGTGCTGCTGGTTAGCTAGCCTCGGGGATACGGGAGAATAACCGTGTCTCTATGGACTCCACAAAGACCGACCTCTAGAGTCGGTAGAATGATCATGTTCCAGTGGGGTCCATGCGACCATTGTCGCGGAAGTTGAACCACACCGTGTCATCCCTACCGTTGGTGTCACCGGTGTGTCGGTTCATTATTAGAAATTTAGATTTGAGGCATAAAAAGATATATTAGAGACAAACACTCTTACTCGTTTGCTGCTAAATTTAGTTAAGTATGTAAAATCGGTATGACGTTGTCTATTTGATCCTGATTTAGTTGATGCCGCTTTATTTCTGCGGGCCTTCTCAATAGAACTGAATCTCACAGTTTGTTTTTAGTCATAAGAGTTCCAAGTGTAAGCCGCAAGTGGCTTTGTGTCTTCCTATCTTTAATGAGAAGGTCTGCCTGGCGAGAATACTCGGTGCTCACTACGGGCACCACCACGGAGCATGCCCCTTAGACCGACTGCGTGCAAACATGTCGGCTGGTGGTAGTGTTAGAATCAAGTAACGATCCCTCCGCATACAGCAGCACGACCACAAATAACAACACGGGGACAAGTCACATTACACAAGCATTTTAGAAAGCACATAACTATTTATGGTGGGGAGAAAGAAACAGATATCCAACTATGGTAACCTTCCTGTGAAGGCGTGGCGGGCTCGAAGGCTGCACCGAGTCACTGTTGAGTTAGATGGCGATCTGTGTCTTTATCCGTCACCTAGTATTTCGAGAGTGGACCATGTGAGATCCGTTCCCTGGAGCCAACGTTTATCTGCTTTAGGATTAAGGAAGTTACCAAAAAAATGCACTGCTGGGTAAAAGCTGGCATAATTATAATTTCGCAGTGATTCCTACTTTGGCAAACAGGCTTAGCTAACAGGTATTCGGAGATACAGAGGGGCATGTATGCGGTCATCGACACTTTGATTCTGACCGCCAAGAAACCGCAATAGTTTCTTAAATCAGTCCTAACCAACGTGGCGGAGGGAATCCAGACAATTAATAGGCCAGATTGCCAGAGAAGTGTAGGAAGAGACAACTGCTCAATATATCGAATTTAAGAGGCCCTTAGGTAGATGGCCAATTTATACAAACTTTCCAGTGCGCGGGGCGTGTTGTGTTCGCTAGTGAGAACATGAACAGGACCTTAGTGAGAAATTGTTGCTGTAGGGGAGAAACAAGGTGGTGTGTTTGTTGTTGGTGTATAGTGTAACTTAAGCGAAGTGCGGTCCAAGTGTTTTTGTAGAATATAAATAATCAACTAAACAAAAAGTATTAGCTTGGATGGCTACTGACTTATTACATAACTATATAAAACAGTAAAATATTGAGGTCACATCGGACCTTGCGGTGCCTGTTAGTCATCAGCAATAAATAAAATAAATATATACAGTAAAATATACCTTGTGGTACCTAAAAGTAATCGTTACCTACTAAAAAAAATAGTCAAATAATAATATTATGGAGTTCCTATTAGTCATCGGTACAAAAATGTCCTAAAACGTCACTGTTCTTGAAACGTCACGTGTGTGCAGCGCGAGCTGGCATGATTCCGTAGTCGCTGCTTGGTGGTTAGCCACAGACGATCTAACTGATGCAGCTCATACTCCGGAATGGTGAAGAAGAACTCACGTTGGATGGCTAGTAGATAGTCACGTACCGAATATAAAGTTTAGAATTAAGCGGTCGTGAAGAGTTCCGTATTACTGCGGATTTAAGACACGCTTTTTATTGCTGAAGGGATACGGTGGATACATCTCTTGAGGCACAAAATGATACAAACCGCATGCTCGTGCAGTGCATAAAGAAATGTCCTTATCTGCACTGCTGTCTAAAACGTTAACTGAAAGAACTTGACATGTGCGAAGTTTGTCCTACCACATTTCCAGCATGGTTAGGCTGATCTGGCGGGATGTCATCGAACACCACACGTTCTACATACTGGTTGGGATTACATAACGGCCAAAACAACTGCACCGCAAAGAAGGTCCCTCTGAAGTTTGTTGTAAATGGGAAACCTTCTTTTAATTTAGATTTAAAGAAATTACAGACACAGCCCCGAAATATTCATAAGATGCCACTCTCTCCACATGATAACGTGCGTATGTAGGCTATCTCCTATTGCCGCGCATGCGCACAAGGCCATCTCACTGACTCTGAGCCTCTCCTATATGGCTATCTATGCTAAGCCGTTCTACCCAGGGGTGGGTGCGAGCTTGGAACGTCCCAGATCCGGCCGCTCCGGGCCCAGATGAACTTGGATGGTTCGTACCTGACCGGTCAATCCGCGCTACACATGCATTACGTTTGTTTAAAAGGGCTTTTGGAGTTGCCCAGCTGTTGCAATTGCATAGTATTATGGAAACACATGTAGCAGCATATTGATGCATTGCGACTTTCATGGAGATTTTAGAGTCACGAACACACAGAATCCAAAAGATTATAATGATATATTTCTTGTTGCACAGCGAGCTCCAATGTCGGTAGAGCAGTACAGGAGGAAACCCAAGATTCTGATGTTCCTCTGCTTATCAGTGTCCCGATGGGAATACCGTTATCATTAATTTCTGTGGTGTCTGATAGATGTACGTAAGGGAATTCTTTTGTGGCTTAATTCACAAAGAGTTTTGCAGCCTTGAGCCGTTATGCAATTCTTGCAAGTGGTGTATCAAGAGTACCCTTTCCTTCATTGATACAGGCAACATCAAATGCATACCCCATCTCTAGTGGCATACCTATCATTGGGATTGGCGGGTTTGGCATTGTGGAGTGGTCTCAAACAGATAATAGAGCTGTGGCGAGGTAGCAAGTGAAGAGCACTGGTGATAAACCATCACCTTGTGGTCTTCTTCTTCTTTTCGATCGCTGGTATCACACTTGGAGAGCCGTTCTCAAGATGAAATCTGTGGTTTTCTGCCGTTCTTCCACAGGCCCATACAGCTTTTCAAAAAAAGAGGTTGACAAAGGCCAGATCTCTTCTCTCAGCAGCTGATACGTACTGCAACATTGAAGTATGTGCTCTGTGGTCTGTTCTGCTTCTCCACAAGGACACGCGGGCGATGTCGTAAGGTGGAACCGCCTGTACATGTGTTGGTTTAGTCTGTTATGTCTGAGACGAAAAGTGGTCACTTGCTCTGGCCTCGAGAGATGATGGTAGGCATCTTCTGGTTGAGGTGTTCTATAGAGTGACTTGATGATAGTCTTCATCTCTGTATGCGTAACCATGTTTTCTGTCTGATTCTCTTCTGCAACCACCTTTGACATCTTGTCTGCTTCCTCATTTCCCTGGACTCCACAGTGTGAGGGGATCCACTGCAATGCTATCCGAAAGCATTTGATGGTTTGTAGTGCTTCTTCAAGTTGTGGCAGCTTACCTTTGGTGATAGCCTCAAGGACGGAGCCGGCATCAGATAAAAAGACAATCTGTGCAATAGGGTCTGCTGTTCTGCTGATGGTATTAGCTGCATGGACCAGTGCTTCGACTTCAGCTCTGTGGTTTGTGCAGTGTTTGCCTGTCGGTATTGCAGCTGACTCATGTTGTCCATTTGGATACTGTATGTGCAGTCCGGCACCTCTGCTCCTAATTGCATCTTTGGCTGATCCATCTGTGTAGATCCTTATCCATGTCTCCTGAGGGAGCAAGTGAAGAGCACTGGTGATAAACCATCACCTTGTGGTGATCCTTTTACTCTTTCAAACTGGGCAGCAGAATGCGTTGATTCGGCATGCATAGTCATTCGTTAGAGATGTTAAAACTTCTCTACCTTCTGCCTCTGTTATTGATTTTGCGGGGGTGGGGGTGGGGCGGGGGGTCATGGCTATTTTAAATATATTTTAAGAATTAGCTTCACTATGATGATTATTAAAATAGATTTTCACTGAAATAAAACATATTTGCTATGCGATTTCATTATGACAACATTAAAATTCTGACACGATTGTAACCAATCTTACCAATCTGTCTCACAATAAAATCCTTTTTGAAAGGTATCCCGTTTGTATGAAGGTTTAGTATTTTATTTTATATTTGGAACTTATATCAATCTTAAATTGTACACGAGTATATGTAATATTAGTAATGTCGTCCGTGCATTGTTTATGCTAGTCAATGGCCCATTCCGGCAATAACCATGCCCGGCCCATCTCTAGCTAAGCTCCACCCACGCTTCGACGTGGTTTTTTTTATTAAACTCAGTTTTTCGGTTTAAATATGATTACGGCGGTTTGCAAACCTTCACCATATTGAACCGGTTTACGACGTGAGATCGGTATACCGCGCAGCTCTAGTGTTGTTGCTGCCTATGCTACAATAAGACAACGTACAGCAACGCTTAGTTCATCGGCAATTAAGCGTTAGTGACCTACTTATCTACATCATTCTTAACGTTATTGATTATAACTACAACTCACGTAGTTGATTATGATGTCATATGATGAATGGATAAGCTGGAAAGGTACACTGGCTTGGAAAGGCTAGGCATCTCAACGCGCACGAAAGTGGCTGTAAAGTAGAAGACTTTCACCTGACTTTTCCAGGCAAAAGGTTTCTTGCAATTTGTTGTACATACACCACAACCTGCTGCTTTGATGCTTGCGATATTTTGTCTCAGTCAATCTAAGAAAAGACCTCGGCAAAATTTCATCAGAATTTCTGTCAGTAGATTTATGGCGAAGAAGCCATGGCATATGACCAATAAACATCTAGCCAATTCTGACGGTGGGAAATATATAATTTTATTTGTTATAACCCGCACTCTTTTGCGCCGTGTTTATTACTGAGATAATGAGTGCGCACATTTTTCTTACTCTCGTCACCTCGGAATTTAATTCGCTCACTTTTCCTTTATTCTTCCACATATCCTATTTTTAAACTGGCCCGCTTATTTAGGGTTACGTGTAAATCTATGCGTTATGAACGTTCATTTGTATAGCAGTTATTAAAATATCTGCGGTGCTACCGGATTTCGAAATTTCTTCTTACGCGTTACCTGTAGTGTAGACCCCATTTATCTTGTCTAGGAGATCAACAAGCGGATACCTCAAAAGTTCTACTGATGCAGTGAGCTTAGATTTCTGCCATTTCCTCGTGTCGTTTTCCCCTTCTTCGAATATTCCGCCGTTAGTAGGAGTATCAGGATCAAGTTATTAAATTATGTTCTAATATAGCAATCGATGATGACGTAAACTTATCTTGGTGTGGTAGGTGATAATCCACACACTTTTGGTATATTATTCATTAATGCATACAATTCTCATTTTTGCCTGAATGCAATCTATTTACATATACCAAGACATACATTTTGTCAAATAAATGTAGGTAATTTGGAGCGTACATGTGTGTGCCTGACTTAAATTTATTTTTCAATTATGTCATTTTAAGGAATTATGTAAATCTTATATCTGTAGCTTACAGGTCTTTAGCTGGTCTGAGAGCTACAAAAATAAACACCATCGCCGCTGTCTCAGTGTTGCACTCTGCACACTATAATATTCATGGGTTTTATTTGATTACGCGGCGATAGACCACATCGCAGGTACTAATGCAACATATCTACGATCACTCAGTGTTTAATGTGCGTTTAAATACCCTGATGCACTCCATTCACTTAAAGGTAATGTACTGGGAGTGGTATCCAGCCAAAATAGTTGAGTGGATACATCGGTATAATGGACACTTGACAACAGACAACCGGGGTATGCGGAGTGCTGAAGAGCACGCCACCAAAGCATGCCATAGAATACAGGAGGAAGTGAATAAGCTATAACAGTGGACAGAAAATGTATTCAATGAAGTCAAAGACCTTATTCAGCATCTTCTCACCTATGCTTGGAGAGAGAACCCTACCACAGAATCATCACACCCACCTTTTGGATTACCTCCTAATATGAAAGCCCCGTATTGAGTTGAAGGAGATGAAGGCCATCGGAAAGCATGGTGCTATGAGGAAGCTCTTTGGAACCAAATGGTGATCAAACTCCAAGATCATGAGAACTGTCTATGCAGGTGCAGTACAATCTGTGTTGTAGCATGTCTCAATCACTTTGAAGACTGTGTCAAAGATGAACAAATCAAATCTAGATAAGGTGCAAAACCTTGGACTCGGAAGCATACTTGGTGCAATGAAAATTACTCCTATATCCATGAAATGGAAAAGACGGCCAGCATCCAACAACTGGAAACCTGAAGAGAGAAAAAGATTTCTGATACAGGGTGAAAATTTCAAGCGACTCGTGGATCATCCTCTCCAAATGAAGTTGCAGACCCTAATACAGAGCTGACTGAAACAACAGAGTCGGACTAGCTGAAGAAATACCAGGAGAATGCAGGTGTTGTCCAAATAATTCAGATCGCTGTGAGATTCTGATACACCAGGTGTGGTCTCCAGAGCCACTCAGTGTCGGAATACGGACCAGCACTCCTGCACTCGCTGGAAAAGAAGAGCGGAGTGATGACGCACGCAAAGCCCTGGCACAGCAAAAAATCTACCAGAGCCATAAGAGACAGTGGTGTCTTCAGCCAAAACACATGAATACCTTCTGAACCCATCTCTGTACGCAGTGGGTTCAATGTGTTCCAACCTCAAAGTGGAAATAATTGCCCTCCAAGTAGCAGCTGACCACCTGGGCGGGGGTGGGGGATCCTGGATGCCCTCCCATATTGAATGCCAAGGTCATTGATCAGCAGTACAGGCTGAAGGGTTGTGAATATAAAATATACTGTATATACCCTTTAGTCTATTGCCAATTTGCATCTCAGCAAATCCCAACTTTCAGGGGTTAGGTTTGGCAAAAGGTGATCTCTCATGACATGACATTTGTGAAATTCTATGCATCAATGATCAGAACTGGCAACCTATCATCATTCGGTGTTCAGAAGTGATAACAAATCGTGTTTCAGGGTAGAAATATCATTTTTCAGCAATAAGAATTGCTAAATCATTGTCTTTCAGTGCTTAGAATTTACAACAGATCAACTTTCCTCACTCACAATTGGTAAATGGCATCTTTCAGGGGTTAGCTTTGGCAAAAGGTCATCTCTCATGGCATGACATTTGTGGAATTCCGTGCATCAATGATCAGGATTGGCAACATATCATCGTTCAGTGTTCATAGTGGTAGCAAAAGTAGTTTCGGGATAGAAATATCATTTTTCCATCAGTGTTCAGAAGCGGTAACAAATCGTGTTTCAGGGGTAGAAATATCATTTTTCAGTACTAAGAATTTGTAAATTATTGTCTTTCAGGGCTTAGAATTTGCAACAAAATCAACTTTTCTCACTCACAATTGGTAAATGTTTATCTTTCAGGGTTAGGTTTGGTAAAAGGTCATCTCTCATGGCATGATATTTGTAAAATTTCATGCATCAATGATCAGAATTGGCAACATATCATCCTTCAGTGTTCAGGAGTGCTAACAAATCATGTTTCATGGGTAGAAGTATCATTTTTCAGCACTAGGAATTGACACCAGATCAGCTTTCCTAACTCACAATTGGTAAATGTCATCTTTCAGGCATTAGGTTTGACAAATCTTTGACATCTTTCAACGGTGGCTCTGAAGACCACGCCCAGTGTGTCAGAATCGCACAGTAATCTGGATTGGCTGGACCACACCTACATTCGTAGTGAAAAGATTTGATTGTACTGTAGCGGTATAGACTGTTCTCAGGATCTTGGCGTTTGATCCCCATGTGGTTTCCTCATGATAACAACCTTGCTGATAGACTTCGCCTCCATCTCCTCAATATGGGGGATCCATATCAGAGGGTGGTCAAGATTGATGCTAAAAAGGTGGGTATGCTATTCTGTAGCAAGGTATTCTCTCCAAGCATGAGTGAGAACTGAGAATATGCTGGATAGTTCTAGCCCCTAATCTTATATCCATTCTAGTAGCTTATTGACTCCCACCTGTATTCTATAGCCTGCTTCGGTGGCATGCTCTGCAGCACTCCGGATTGCCAGGTCGCCAGTCAACAAGTGTCCATTATATGGATTTATCCACTCGACCATGTTTGGCTGTATACCATTCCAAGTACATTACATTTAAGTGATAGGAGTGTATCAGGGTATTTAAACACACATTAAACACTGTCGTGGTTCAAATTTGATTTGCCATCTAACGTTTGATTGTGTTGTTCTGTTTGGTCGTAGACGTGCTGCACTAGATCATGAGAAGGGGTCTAGTGCCGCTTAATCAAATACACCCCATGAACATTATATAATATGTAGAATGCAGCACCGAGACAACACCGATGGTGGTGTGTGTTTTTGTAGCTTTCACACCAGCTAAAGACAGATATAAAATTTATATAATTGATTATATATATAAGATGACATTTATCGAGTCCTGCTGTGTGGAGGTCACTTTTCCTACATTCTCCCCTATTATCCTATTTTAAAACTGGCACGCTTATTTAGTTTTATGTTAAGTGTAAAGCTATGCTTTATGAACGTTCATTTGTACAGCAGTTACTAATATATTTACTAGTACAGCCGCAGAATACAGTAATCATACAAAGGAAAAGTTATTGATTTAAATTCTGAGGTAACGAGCGTAAGGGAAATGTGCGCGCGACCCATATTTTTACTATAGGGTGAAATACTAGATACGCGTGGACACGACTAATGCAGCAGGATATTTACCCCTCCTGTATCAACTTAACCCATTTATTATCCAGCTGGTCAAAAGATCCACCTCCGAGTGCGCTTGCAGAAAGTTCATTTGCAGGTCAAGAAAAGACTATTCATTGAAGACTTACCACTGGAATAGCTGGTTCGGTAACAGAGACAGGCATTCAAATGGTAATTTAAAGAAACTCTAGGTCAACAACTGGACGCTTACCAAGCTAAAACAGTATGTTGACCATTACCCTTTTCCTGGTCAAGCTGGCCAAAAACGGACACAGTTGTCGTGAAAATATCCATTAGCCGGCCAACAGAAAGCTATCTTTGTAAATTACAGTGGTAAAATCAAAAAGAATCGCCCTCTCTTGGCCTGTAAATGGACATTCACTGAGCTAACATTTCAGTTTGCTTGAGAAATCCTCAGCATTGAAGAGTTAATGGATGAATCCAGTTTTGTCTATGCCCCGCCTATATATAGCTAGGCTCCACCCACGCTTCGCGTGTTTGGGATCAATCGATCACTGCACTCCCTGAATCCAAATTTCCAGAAAACTATGCAGGTAAGCTGTCGAATATTTTGAAACTAATTTGGCTGGGTGTTGTTGCTTTTTCCTACAGCAGCAACAGCGCCCAATCAAATTAGTTTGAAAATATTCTACAGCGTGTTTATTAAATAGTAAAGACATACAATTCGTACAACAATGCTTAGTTCGTCATCAATTATGCATTCGTGCCGAACTTAGCTACGCCATTGATAGCGTAATTCATTATGACATCAACCTATACGTCACGTAGTTGATAATGACGTGGTATGATTCACTGAGAAACTGGAATCCTCCATTGATATAAGTGGCATTTTTAGTGCTTTGGATCTGTTGAGACAGGAGGTGGTGAATAAGCAGCTCTTCTAATTCACCTTTCCAGAGTATCTATCCATCATCTGACCTCGTATGACGTCATAATCAGCTCAGCGCGTGTATGATGACGTCTCAATCATTACGTCACATAGGGTTCCATATAGACCGGCATCAAATCTCAGAGTCCGACACGGTGTATAAATTGTATGTCTTTGTAATTCTTTGCTATTTATTTTGAAACTAATTTGACAACAGCACCCAGGTAAATTAGTTTCAAAGTATTCAACAGCTTGCACGTATAGTTTTCTGGAAATCGATAGTCAAGTTCAAGTTCCCGTTTTATTCACTCAAGCTTTACATAAAGCATATGAGGGAAAATATCTTACAATTAATATACTGGCGGTATATATAAATTACATATTTCATATTGTTAGCATTATACCATTAAGTCAGGGTGTTCAGAGATCGATCGATCCCATCACGAGCGAGGTGTGGGTGGAGCTTAGGTAGAGATGGGCGGGTCATAGCTAAAACCAGAAAGGTCAATTGGTGTACGGTAGTCAGCTGTCTCTATTCTGTGTTTATACTAAGCGCGAGAAAGCTAAGAGTAAACGAACCGGATCAAGATAAGTAAGCTAGGTGAAGTTCAGTAGGCTAACCTTAGCTGTCAACCTCCAGTGCACAGGTGAAGATTGTGTTAACAGTAACATGAATTTTAGGCTGTTTGAGTCGTCATGTCTCCCGACTAAATGAAAATTAAGCTAGTCAATTGTAGAAGGTGGATTGAGAATTGATCCTTATTGGAGAACAGTTCAAACCACTGTCGAGCTAGCGGACCGGAAGTGCTCATAATCGCCTATCGGAACTTGAATGCTATGTTGATTTTGTTTGTTCTTCGATAACTAATGCGCCTCTTGCGCGCACCTTCTCCCACAGCATCGATATGGTGGTGTTGTTGTTTAAAGGCAGAGGTGAAGTAGGATCGGAGTAACATCTATGCTTTCGCATTGGACAGTATGTCGCCTATCTGATTAAAGATTGCTTTTGTGGTTTTAGTTTCCTTGTTGGCTATATGTCATGCCCATGTTATTCGACAACGACACGGGTACTTATAGTTGTTTGTTGCATATAAACCGCAAGTGCAGATGGCGGCAGCTAATGCATCGCGATTACTGTTACGTTTTCCAGTTACATAGTAACCAATGCATGAGTCAAACACTATTTGTTTGTCTGTTTGGCTTAGTTTTCCAATTTTGGAGTTGAAGTCACCATACAGAAAGAGTGCCATCTTGCTGAAATGTTGACAGCTGTACGCAATTCATCATAGAATGACTCACCTATTGAAGGGTCGATATCTAATTTCTCATCAGTTGGGTCATATGCCGTTTCTCATTGGTATGGCTAGGTAAATAAATGCAATGTGGTCGCTGATGTATGCAAAACTGAGGACGTGATCTATAAACAGATCGATAAATGCCATAAAGTTCTGATAAAGGGTTAAAAGATTTTAATCCTAGATAAATGTAGGATTATTTGTTAATTTGTGGATACTTTACCTAACTAGGAGTGTGTACCCGATACTTTAGTTAGATAGTCTGTATAGAACCATTCTAGTAATACTAGTGCTGTCATTGTTCTGCTGGATATCTCTGTGAGCGGACCTTCCTAAAACACTCATAGAAAGTACATATCATAGCCCAACGGTAGTTGTATATTTCCTATGGTGCAGGTGAAAACAAATATGTTTATAAGAAGTTACTGAAATTGTTGCTACCCATAGCAACAACAGCTTTCCGTCAAATAGTTGTTAAATTAATCAGCTGTTAATACAAATGTCACCAAGAAAGGATTTGATAACTATTTGGCTGAAAATAACTTTTTAAACAACTGTTATCAAAATAATCAGCATGACAGTCAATGTTGCAAGATTCAAACATTGACACTCCTCCTGATAAGTTTGAGAACACTGATTGAAAGTTGTCGTTGCTCCTGACCTTGATAGCTTCAAGGCAGGCTTTCAAGCTACCCGCCATTGAACGGGCACAAATTCACTGTGAATATGTACATACAAATTTCAAATCGCCCTGTATATACAACATTTTGAGAAAGTTTCCTGGTTCACACAAGAGGACATATTAATTATGGAATAGAAGTGGAAGTGGAAGGTAGTGGCCCAGTACCGGCCCATTAACACGCCTTATCAAAGGCATATGTACTCACCACTCACAGAAACATGGTTGTCCTCATAATGCATGCAAAATACAAAATAAAACTGGTTAATTATTTTTAAGTATACATAAATTTTATTTCAAAACAGATGACTAAATAATATGTATAGGGTTAGAGGTAATATCAAGTTCACCCAACAATCTGTTTAACATTGCAATTGTTATGCATAAGGAACCTTTATTTTCATATTTTCACATTTCAGTTTAACGATCACTTATATGACGTCATAATCAACAACTTCAAATGTAGGCTGACCTCACAATCAATTACGTTATGAATTACCTGATTTAGTCCGTCATAAACGTTTAATAATCTGTCAAGTTGTACAAATGGTATGTCTTTTCTATTTAATAAACATGATGTTGAATATTTTGAAACTAATTTGACTCAATCAAATTAGTTTCAACATAGTCAACAGCTTACCTGTTTAGTTCTCTGGAAATTGAGATTCAGGGAGTTCAGGGATCGATCGATCCCAACACTTGCGAAGCTGTAGGTGGATCTTAGCTAGAGATGGACGTGGAATGTCTAAAACTACATTCGTCCATCGTCCTTTTCTAGAGTTTGCGCAATCCATATAGAGGGAGCTGACCATTGCCTATTGTAGGATCACAATAAATCTTGGTATATGCATCCAAGTATTCATCCAGTGATATCAAACCATCACCATTTGCATCCAACAAAGAGAATACATTCATAACCTGTTCTTCAGACAATCTATTCAAAGAGCTGCGTACTCTAAATTCTTCAAGAGAGACATCGTTGTTGAGGTCAATTGCGTTAAAGATAGCTCCCCAATATGCCCTAATCATGCTAATGAACGAACGAGGCTTGCGTAGAAAGTACCATGCCCAGGACTCGTTTGCTTCAACGACGGTAACTTGTTTTTTCCCATTTCCAAACCGGAGTAGGAACAAGTCTGTCAGAAGCTTCACTCCGAGAGAATGAGCCAGCTACAACTTATCAGCAAATGTTTGAACAATTTTCCGTACAGCTTCAATGTTTGCATCGAAGTCATCTGAAAATATCCCGGAATTACTTTGCATATGAATTCTCCACATCCTGTCCCACTTTTCAAGGCGTATTTCAAAGTCATCCATGGTAACTAAAACATAAGACAGGAAACGAGTTAACCGCGACCTAATTAAAGGCATGGAAACCCACACGTCGGATTACTTAACCCTCATCACTCTGATGTCAATATTTTATCTTTTACCATGGTAATAGCAAAGAAACTAGTGTACATTTTTTCATTGAAAAATGAACACCAGTTCATCAATAACGTTGGTAATATTTGCCCCAGAGTCACCAATGTTTTCTGATTCCAAACATCTATGCGGCAGTTCTCACATCATGCTATTGCATGAGCTACCTGGATCTGCTGACTGATTGTAGCAAGCTTTTTAACTGTATCTGCTATATCCACAATAGCTCTCTGTGGACTGATTGCAACCATACAGGGACTACATGTCCAGTTGTGCTTAGGATACATATACATAATGAGAATCAACACGTCAGTATCATCACTTTTCACAACGATGCTGCTTGATGATTAATTTTTTGCCGCCATCGCCATTTCCTGAACAATGATGACATCTACCGTGGGTTTTCATCTCCTTGCAGCTATGGTCCAATATGAATCTGATGTGAGATATGGCTTGATCCTATGACGGCGAGTCTGTGGCTGAATGCGGTACTAGTAGCCTGTAGCTTTGTCGATACATCTAGAAGTTGGGAGCAAATGAGATCAATTCACCTTTCCAGAGAACCCACCCATCATATGACGTCATAATGAACTGCGTGATGTGTACAATGACATCATAATGAATGACGTCGATAAGTACGTCACGAACGCATATTTGAAGACGGTCTATGCGTTGTTGTACAAATTGTTTGCTTGTACTATTTAATAAATATTCTGTTGAATATTTTGAAACTAATTTGACTGGGCGCTGTTGCTGCCATAGGCAGCAACAGCACCCAGTCAAATTAGTTACAAAATATTCAACAGCTTCCCTGTATAGTTTTCAGGAAATTGATAGCTATGGCATTTGGGGATCGATCAATCCCAACACGGTGAGGTGTGGGTGGAGCTTAGCTAGTGATGGGCGGGGAATAGCTAAAAATAGAAAGGGCCATTATATCGACTTTATTCCTTGCTACAGTTAGAACATCTTTCTGACCATCAACAGGTATTTCTCTACTCGTCTGCTGGCCTGTAGAGGAATTCCTGGTTGCACTCTTAATGATATAGTGTCATTGTCTATCAAAGATAAGACATACATCACTTTGACTAGATGTGTTGATAATGTACCCTATGCAGCTATTAACAAAGTCCTGGACTGTGCCGTTTGTTAGACAGTGAAAGAGAGAGTTTCACATCCATCTGTGATTAGGACTTCATTCTAACGGGCATAATGTCCTGGCTGAGTATCCAACCTGAAGTCTCTGCTTCAGTGTAGATTTTGTTTTATGTTACTCTTACCTGACGATTGTCACCACACATGGATGTTGATACTGGAAAAAATATATCACCTGTGTCTATTTTGCAAGCCCACGACTCTTGAATTTACCAATTCTGTGCTAAAGGGGCAGCAGAACAAATATTCATACGTTTTTGTCCTCAGCCATAGTTACAGCGTCTCTTTCTAGGTAGCATAGAAACCTGAAAACGTGCTTCATATGCCTGCCACCATCTGTTCTTTGCATATCGTCACCGTCGCGTCTGCAGTTACGTGTTCGTTGGAAATGCTTCCTGCGACAATATTTACAATGGTTCCAGGATGTCTATCTGGATTTAGTGGGTCAATATAGGTTTGTAAAATCTCTCTGATTTTATCCCTATCTTTCGAATCTGAGACCTCTCGAGCGTCCATGCCATACTTGTGGGTCAAAACGGGTGATGGAGTGTCCTTGTGTCTCATCATGGACATATGATGATGCGGCGCCCGCAGATATGACTGCAAATATGAAGATTTATCAATCTAGCTCATCTGGAACCCAAGATATTGCTAAATATCAGTTTCGCTGGTGCCATTATAGCAGCAATCTTGGATATAACTAACTGAGTAACCTCATAATGTGGATAATGTAAAATAGTAGTTCCTTTACCCAAACAACCTAGTCATAGATACCTGAATTATATTCCTAACCTGTCTGGGACCAAAATATATCCAGTTTTATATTATGGCGGCCATCTTTGACGTCATCTTGGAATTCTAAATTTCCAAAACCGTACCATAGTGGCATCATTCAGATATGTGATTGTGTAACGTCATAACACCTCAATGGTACACAATCAAGTGGAATCAACTAGCTATCGCATTTTGCAAGGTTGGGCTAAAAATCACGATTTTAATGGTAAAAAGGAAAACAGCAGTTCACGTTGGTAATTCTTGCTGCCGTATATAACGTAGGGAACCTATAGATCAAAACATTTAGTGTGATAAACTACATCGTAACGAACCATACTACATAAGTGTCTTATAAATTAGTAAGTGGTAATAATACACCAGGAGCGTTATATTACAACAGAAATATGGACAATTTCAAAATTCATTTATATCTCGGAGGCGATGCATCTTCAACCCTTTAACACTCATACCAGCCAAAATGCGGCTTCTGCAGTGGTCTTGAGAAATGTTCATTCGCAGACCAAGAGAAGACAATTTTTGAAAATTTACAACTGGAATGACTGGCTCGATAATCGAGCCAGTCAATCCAGTGGTAAATTTTCAAAAACAGTCTTCTCTTGGTCTGCAAATGGACATTTTCTGAGAAAATTTAAATTTTCTTAAAGAAATTTAAGTGTAAAAAGTTCAGCAAGTGGAGCGCGGAAATTCCGCTGAGCTGAGACATATAGTTTTAAGCCTACTTACTGCAAAATGTCCGTATCCAACTGTGCGCTTTGGAATAAAATATTCTTCAAAACAAAATCTATCCTTTCTGGTAGGTGTTATTATAACCAACTAATTACAAGGCTATGTCAGATTCACATTCAAAAGGCGAAGATGTCATTATGCGTGTGTGCGGTGTGACTTAAAACCTGACCTTTGACAATTTTACTGATTGATTGATGAGGATGAATAACATACAAAATATAGTATTTCAGAAAGGCATATTAAAATAGGCTTGCGCATCTTCACCTGGCATGTGATGGATATAGACGTGTCACGGTTAACCGATCAATTACCCGTATCTCATTTGCAAGGATACCATACAGGAAAACTGTTGAATATTTTGAAATTAATTTGAATGGAAATCGTTGCTACCTTAGGCAACAACGGCTTTCAGGAAAATTAATTTGGAAATATTCAACAGAATTAACTCTACCTCATAAAGAAGCAATTTTTAGAGATTTGTTGGTTAATAGTATTTTAAAGGTGACCAATTCACACGCATATCTTATCCCCAGCTTCTTGACTAGCCTATCAAAGCAACTCCTCTTGTCTAAAATTAACTATTACGTGAATTTACTCGTTAAGCCGTTAAAAGCGGAATCTGCTGTGGTCTTGAGGAACATTCATTTGCACGACAAGAAAAGAATACTTTTGAAACGTTACCATTTTAGTGGTCAATCATCAGAAAATACTCTTTTCTTTGATGAAAATAGACATTGATTACAAGAACTTGAATTTTCTAGACACTTTCCCATTTTATAGTCAAGCTGGCACAAATGCATTTTAACGGCATATACATCCATGTTCTCTGCGTATTCGACTAAGTTCTTGATTTGAATATAGACATCGGTTCTAAAATCGAATTGTAACGTGTTGTTTCCTTGACAATTGATAAATCTAATGAAAGTGAAAATAATCCATAGCTATGCTCCGCCCATTTTTACTTAAGCTCTACCCACACTTCGATAATGTTGGGATCGATCGATCTCTGGAACTCTCTGAATACCAATTTCCAGCAAGCTGTTGAATAACTTTAAACTAATTTCACGGCGTGCTGTTGCTGCCTATGGCAGATACAGCGCCCAGTCAAATTAGTGTCAAAATATTCAACAGCATATTTATTAAATAGTAAAGACATACAATTCCTACAACAACACTTTGTCTGTCATCAATTGAGCGTTCGTGACGAACTTTGCTACGTCATTTATGGCGTAATTGATTATGATGTCAGCCTACATCTCACGTAGTTGATTATGACGTCATATGATTGATGGATAAATTGGAATCCTCCATTCCCAGTACCCGTATATAAATCTAAAGGTAATTATGCAACTAAACTGTTAGATATTTTTGGAGCTAGTTTGACTGTGGATTGTTGTTGCGTATGGCAAATTAAGAGACCTATGACAGCAACATCACCAAGTCAAATTAATTTCAAAATACTCAATTGTTGAATGTTTATTAAATTGTAAATTTAACAATGACATCCAATTCGTACACGATTGACGGATTTTTCGATTTTCATGACGAAGATATGTTGTTTTGATTGTGATGTCAGCTAACTAGTGACGTATTTGTTTATGACATCAGATACTTGAGTGACAGATCGGGTCAACTATTACCCCCACATTGGTACGGTTTCTACCTTGATTAGTTTTACAAATCTCATTAACACATTTTAGAAAGTGCAAAACCATTTAGGAACTGCAGCCTGAGGCCACTGATAATGTTTTTCTAGTCAACCTTCAACCAGCTGCGCACTGAAGCAATACTAGGAAAGGTTTCCAGGTTAACGCATAGTAGGGCAGCCCTACTAGGGCTTACCGTAATTTCGTTCTTATCCAGGTTGATAAACGATGGCTTTAGAGCAGGAGAGCTGGCATGAAATGTTACGATTTGTTCTGCGGCATTCGAATATCTCATCATGTGTAATATTTAATATTTAGCTGCGGATAACAGCTCAATAAACCGCAATGCCTCTTAGTCAATCAGTCTATCAGTCAGAAAGGCAGACAGGCAGGTAGCCAGCCAGCCATCCAGTTAGCCGTTTAGTCAGTCAGTCAGTCAGTCAGTCAGTCAGGCAGGCAGGCAGGCAGGCAGGCAGGCAGCCAACCAGCCAGTCCGCCAGCCAGCCAGCGGGCCAGCCAGCCAACGATCCATCCATCCAGCCAGTCGGCCAGCCAATCTGGAGGATTTCCAGACGTGTGGTGTTATCCGGATAAAAGAAACGATATCCAGATCGGAGCAAATTCGAAATCTCTGGATATCTCGGAAAGCACTGGTCTGATTTCGGATCAAATTTTAACGCAGGAAAGCATGTGACGATACGCTAAGATTCCACACCTCTGGGGTTGATCGAGAAATATAAGAAAATCCAGAAACACTGAAATATCATGAACCATCAGCCACCGAGATTTATGGAATGCAACACATGGAACTCTTCGCTGCAATTCAAATAGACCTATGAATGTTCTCACTTCATGTACATATGACAAATATTTAGGATATACACTAGTGTTCAAAAGTTTGGAATCACTAAGAAATTTTTAAGTCCCATAAACAAATTGATAATTTTATTTAGCAGGGTATCATAAAATCAATATAAAATGTAGTCACTACATCAACAAAGCATCATTATTAACATTTCTGTTTAAAATAACAGTTCTATACTTCAAATTTTCTCTTCTTCAAAAAATCCCCCATATGCAGCAATGACAGCTTTGCATATCATAGGCATTCTAGCCGTCATTTTTTCTAGATAATCGGGTGTAATTTCGTGCCATGCTTCTTGTAACACTTCCCAAAGGTCTGTCTGACTTGTAGGAGACTTTGCACGGACCTTGCGATCAAGCTGTTCCTAGAGAAGCTCAATGGGGTTTAGGTCAGGTGATTGAGCTGGCCAGTCCATCAGTGACAGTACTCCTGCTGCCTGCTTCTTCTGTAAATAGCTTTTACACAGCTCTGAAGTGTGCTTTGGGTCATTGTCCTGCTGCATGACGAAATTGGCACCAATCAAGTGTTGTCCACAGGGGATGGCATGTCATTGTAAAATAGAATGGTAACCTTGCTGGTTCAGTATACCTTGCACTCTGTGTAAATCTCGAACTGTGCCAGCACCAAAGCAGCCCCATATCATTATATTTTCTCCACCGCGCTTCACAGATGGTGTCAAGCACTCATCCAGCATCCTTTCATTGGTTCTTCGTCTCACATATGTTCTTCTGTTTGACCCAAACACCTCAAACTTAGACTCATCTGTCCATAATACTCTCTTCCACTCACCTATTGTCCAAACCTTATGCTTCTTGGCACATTTCAACCGTTTCGCCTTGTTTGCTGTCTTCAGAAGTGGTTTTTTCTTTGCCACTCTGCCCATAAAGCCAGCATCTCGGAGTCTTCTTTCTACTGTGGCAGATGAAACTGATGTCTTATGTGTACTGTTCAATGAAGCCGCTAGCTGAGGACCAGTGAGGTGTCTGTTTCGCAAACTAGAGACCCTGATGTACTTGTCTTCCTGTGCATTTGTGCATCTTGGCCTACCACTTCTTTTTCGGTTGTGATTTGATCCAGTTTCTTCTCTTCTTTTAAGACAATAATGTACACCTTTGTATGAAACCTTCAGCTTTTTGGCAATCTCACGCATTGAGTAACCTTCATCTCTTAAAATGACAATAGACTGACGCATTTCTAGAGAAAGTTGTTTCCTCTTGGCCATTTTGATCAATAATCAGAGTGTACCAGCTACAGATGACTGAAATAAGACACTAAAGTGCCATTTATACTCGTAGCAGTAATGTATATTTCTAGCACCTTCATGCTTCAGTGGATTTTAATATGAGTATGCACTACACTATCTGTCAGACACACATTTGGAAAGTGTTACAAGAAGCATGGCACGAAATTACACCTGATTATCTAGAAAAACTGACTGCTAGAATACCTATGATATGCAAAGCTGTCATTGCTGCACATGGGGGATTTTTTGAAAAAGAGAAAATTTGAAGTATAGAACTGTTATTTTAAACAGAAATGTTAATAATGATGCTTTGTTGATGTATTGACTAAATTTTATATTAATTTTATGATACCCTGATAAATAAAATTATCAATATGTTTATGGGACTTAAAAATGTCTTAGTGATTCCAAACTTTTGAACACTAGTGTATATATATATATATATATATATATATATATATATATATCGTTTTAGTGAAACGGCAATTTAGTATATTGGGGATTTTTTCGCTGTGAAATACATTGCCTGTCGCTTTAATGTGTATAAATCAACGAATTTCGCAGGCAAAATCGCATAAGTGTTCGCGCTTGTAATCGCTTTGACATTCGCACTGCGTTAATGTAAAACACGGTTCCTACAGTGGTCTTGAGAAATGTCAATTTGCAGAACAAAAAAGACTGGCCATTCATTGCTATGGTAAAATTTTCAAAAACAATCATCTCTTGCTCATGGAGATATTTATGAGAAAATTGAAATATTCTTGAACAACTTTGAGAGTCAGCTAAACCAATTATACGCGCGTATCATCGATGTAAGCATCATCGCGTAGGTAGGTATTCCTTTGAATACCCAGAATGCCGTGGTGTGTGGCACTTATCTAAGCTCACAGTGGACTGATCGCCGCCAGCCTTTTGTCAACCCATTTAATGGCCATACGAGCCAAAACCGCCTCTATAGTGGTCTTGAAGAATTTGCTATTATTGAAAGACTATTCGCACGTCGACAGAAAACGATTTTTTTGCAAATTTATCATTGCAATAACCGAGCGAGCCAGCCATTCCAGTGGTAAAATTTCAAAAACGTGTCTTACCTTTGCTCGCAAATTGACATGTAGTAATGACAGATTTCGATTTTTCTTAGCCAATCTTGATCATCAAAGGGTGAATCACTGTTGCTTGATGTTGATCTGTCCACGACAAGGTCCAAATCGGAATTTTGCGTGTGTGCGTGCGTGCATGTGCGCCATAGACAGCGCCTAGTCAAATTAGTTTTAAAATATTCAACGGTGTACCTGTCAGGGATGGGGTCAATTCTATTTTATCTATTTCAATTCCAATTCCAATTCCACATCAATTCATTTTATCAATTCCAATTCCAATTCCACCCAGACCAATTCAATTCCAATTCCAATTCCATTTTATCAATTCCAAGACCAATTCCAATTCCATACTAATATTTACTTGAGATAAACATTATTATATTTTTACCCTTTAATAACCAAGATTGGTCAAGAAAAAAACTAGACTCACCATTAGCAAATGTCCATTTGCAGGAGAAGAGAAGACTTTTTTTTTTTAATTCAACAATGCAATGACTGGCTCAGTTATGGAATCAGTCATTCCACTGGTAAATTTTAAAAAATTGTCTCTTAGTATACATATATATGATCCTTCCTGAAGACCAGTGCACAAGGCATTTTTGGTAGGCTTCTCCGTTAATATTTAAAACACTTAGACTAAAAATTGTTGTTGCCAATAGGTAATTATATCTTTCAGCCAAATCTTTGTCCAAAAAGTCAACATTCAGCAAATCTTATTTTTAGCTCATTTGACTTAATTATAGCTTAATGCCGATTTTTTTCCAGACGAAAAGACTAAGCTAAAGGTTAATGTCATGTCTAATTATTATAGATACATGCAAACTTTGCTATATAAATGTTTGCATTAAAAAGCATTATATAGTACAGTACTGAGTGAGAGTACTGAGCACATGTATGTAGAGTTTGAACAACACCTCTAGTCCAGGTGTCCGTGTTTTAAAAGCTGAGACATTTCACAGATTTCAATGATTCCTTTGTTATGTAGGAAGGTATAATCACAGGGCAATTATCTTGTTATGTACGGCTTTCTTCACCCATTTCATTCCATGCAGATGATAGTTATTACTTTACTGAACACTATTGCTAACATTTGATGAAGAATTTTAGCACAATTTGGTTATTTTGGTTCTGGCATATATATTTGAAATCATTTTAACTTATTTATATGATTTTAAAGATGGCATGATTTCATAGATATGAAACACTGTTTCCAGGGAATGCAGAATGAAATAAGTTGAAGTGGCTTTGATTGAATAAAGGGTGTACAAAACTCACATATGATAAAAAGGATTAATTGGTCACTGGTCAGGGAGAATTGAGTGAATTCAATAACGTATTAAAGTTCATAGCATTCATCAGATCTTTATTTTGTCAATTCAGAGAGTGGGAGGTTATTTTTGAAAATTTACTACAGGAATTGCTGGCTCAGTTATCCAGCTAGCCACTCCAGTGGTAAATTTTCAAAAATAGTCTTCCGTTGGCCTGCCAATGAACATTTCTCAAACTCATTACAGAAGGTGTTTTGGTCGGCTTAGGTGTTAAAGGGTTAAGGGCTAACTTGCTCATCACTGAATTATCAGTATCTCAAATTCTAGTCCTCAAACCAAACACATAACTAAGTTGTTAAAATTAATTTTAATAGAAACTGTTGCAGTCATAGAAGACAAAAGTATTCAGTCAAATAAATTGTAAAATATTCAATAAAACATCTAATAACAGCTGGCATAATAAATATCATCAACCTGTATATAGAATGAAATGTGGTAAATGGTATCATTTAGATCATTTAGGATGAAATGCATTAAGGGCATATGAAGGTCAGTGTATAATACAGATATTACATGTACATTTTATAGCCAACAATGTTCAGTAAATCTATGACAAATATGACTGAAATTGATTGGAATTGAGTTGGAATTGATCAATTCCCGTCAATTCAAATTATCAATTCCAATTCCAATTCCGGTGTCTTAAAATTTATCAATTCCAATTCCAATTCCGGAGTCCTCAGATGTATCAATTCCAATTCCAATTCCGGAATTGAATTGGAATTGACTGAGCAATTCCAATTCCAATCGGAATTGACCTCAACCCTGGTACCTGTAGAGAGTTCTGGAAATTGATTGTTAGGGAGTTCAGGGATCGATTGATACCAACACGAGCGAGCTCTGCTTGGAGCTTAGCTAGAGATGGGCGGAGTGTAACTAAAACAGGAAAAGTCTATTACATACTTAGGTATCGGTTCTGACCGCCATCTTATTGTACGGATACCAGTTTGCCAGAACTATTGCCACCATATTCAGCAGCAATTTACAGTCAAAGTTCTCTTTAATGGACCTTTTAGGTTCTAGCTATGTCCCGCCCATCTCTATCTAAGCTCCACCCACTCCTCGCTAGTGTTGGGATCGATCCATCTCTGAACACTCTAACTCAATTTCCAAAAAACTACACAGGTAAGCTGTTAAATATTTTAAAACTAATTTTACTGGGGGCTGTTGCTGCCTAAGGCAGCAACAGCGCCCAGTCAAATTAGTTTCAAAACATTCAACAGCATGTTTATTAAATAGCAAAGAATTACAAAGACATACAATTCATACAACGTGTCGGTCTTTTTGAGATTTGATGATGGTCTATATCGAGCCCTTTGTGACGTAATGATTGTGACATCATCATACACGCGTTGAGCTGATTATGACGTCCGGGAGATGGTGATCAACAAATTAAACTAACGGGTGCATCACTGTCGGCTAAGTTAGCACATGGAAATTGAAGCCGCACGTTGCCAGTGCGTCAATAAAATAAAAATACATATACTGCCAGAGCCGTGCTGGAGTCAGAGTACAATAGGCGTAAAAGCCTAGGATTGATTGTGACAGATGCATCCACAGATAGTCCCATATGAATCGTCAGTGTGTCAGTATATCAGACATGTGAAAGCTGGTCGGCCAATCCTTGACTTTAGTCTTGGTGCGGTGGTCCAGTGGAAAGATGCCTGGTTGCTGATGCTATGCGGAGTAGCAGAATGGCGGTTCGATCCCCGGACCGGGAGATGGTGATCAACAAATTAAACTAACGGGTGCATCACTGTCGGCTAAGTTAGCACATGGAAATTGAAGCCGCACGTTACCAGTGCGTCAATAAAATAAAAATACATATACTGCCAGAGCCGTGCTGGAGTCAGAGTACAATAGGCGTAAAAGCCTAGGATTGATTGTGACAGATACATCCACAGATAGTCCCATATGAATCGTCAGTGTGTCAGTATATCAGACATGTGAAAGCTGGTCGGCCAATCCTTGACTTTAGTCTTGGTGCGGTGGTCCAGTGGAAAGATGCCAGGTTGCTGATGCTATGCGGAGTTGCAGAATGGCGGTTCGATCCCCCGACCGGGAGATGGTGATCAACAAATTAAACTAACGGGTGCATCACTGTCGGCTAAGTTAGCACATGGAAATTGAAGCCGCACGTTGCCAGTGCGTCAATAAAATAAAAATACATATACTGCCAGAGCCGTGCTGGAGTCAGAGTACAATAGGCGTAAAAGCCTAGGATTGATTGTGACAGATGCATCCACAGAGAGTCCCATATGAATCGTCAGTGTGTCAGTATATCAGACATGTGAAAGCTGGTCGGCCAATCCTTGACTTTAGTCTTGGTGCGGTGGTCCAGTGGAAAGATGCCT
>JAVVLW010004854.1:0-13728 GCA_034401795.1 Chaetoderma sp. LZ-2023a
GGTTGCTGATGCTATGCAGAGTTGCAGAATGGCGGTTCAATCCCCCGACCGGGAGATGGTGATCAACAAATTAAACTAACGGGTGCATCACTGTCGGCTAAGTTAGCACATGGAAATAAAAATACATATACTGCCAGAGCCGTGCTGGAGTCAGAGTACAATAGGCGTAAAAGCCTAGGATTGATTGTGACAGATGCATCCACAGATAGTCCCATATGAATCGTCAGTGTGTCAGTATATCAGACATGTGAAAGCTGGTCGGCCAATCCTTGACTTTAGTCTTGGTGCGGTGGTCCAGTGGAAAGATGCCTGGTTGCTGATGCTATGCGGAGTTGCAGAATGGCGGTTCGATCCCCCGACCGGGAGATGGTGATCAACAAATTAAACTAACGGGTGCATCACTGTCGGCTAAGTTAGCACATGGAAATTGAAGCCGCACGTTGCCAGTGCGTCAATAAAATAAAAATACATACATACATACATAGATACATATATATATATATATATATATATATATATATATATATATATATATATATATAAATATATATATATTTTGCTCTCGTTACGGTTGGAGATCTGGCGAGAACGTGAATGACCACAATCCCTTGCGCAAAATGGCAGCACCTATAGGCAATGAACCTTTCCAGTTTTAGCTATGCCCCGCTCACCTCTAGCTAAGCTCCACCCACACTTCGCAGTGTTGGGATCGATCCCAGCGAATGCCCTGACAATCAATTTCTTGAAATCTATACGGGTAAGCCGTTGAATATGTTGTAACTAATTTGACTGGGTGCTGTTGCTCCCTATGGCAGCAACAGCGCCCAGTCAAATTAGTTTCAAATTATTCAACAGAATATGTATTAAATAGTAGACATACATTCTTACAACAACTCATAGTCCGTCTTCAATGGACCTTTCCAATTTTATCCTTCGATTATATGACGTCATAGTCAATTAAGTGACGTGCATGCTGACATCATAATCATTACGTCATAAATGATTCTATTTGGCCCGTCTTTAACTCTTAATCGTCCAACACGTTGTAAGAATTGTATTCTGTTATTTAATAAACATGCTGTTTAATATTTTGAAACTAATTTGACTGGGCGCTGTTGCTGCCGTAAGCAACATATTTAAAATAAAATATTTAACAGCTTACCTGTATAGTTTTCTGGAAATTGATAGTCAGGTATTTCAGGGATCGATCCCAACACGAGCGAGGTGTGGGTGAAGCTTAGCTAGAGGTGGGCGGGGACGAGCTGACACTGGAAAGGTCCATTATGCGTTCGTGCCATACTTGTCTAAGTCATTCATGACGTCATAATGACGTCATTGATTATGATGTCATTCTACACATCACGTAGTTGATTACAACGTCATGTAAGGGATGATAATGTGGAAAGGTCCATTTTAGACACAACCAAGTGAATGCGTAGCGCCGAGCGGCCACGAAAAGAGATAATGCACATCCGTCAACTAATTGATTATAACGGCAAGGCTCTACAATATCTGACCGCTCTTGCTAAAATATGTGCTCACTTATTACAAGTGATTCGACTGCTTAGGCCTCTGTGGCGGCGGAGCCTGGGGGGAGCATGGGGGGGGGGGGCGGGGGGGGGGGGGGGCTAAAGCACACACACACACCCTAAAATAATTGGGTGGTGGGGTGGCAGGTTGTCTAATAATATCTTTAGCAACCCCTTTCAATCGTCCTAGTGTACATTTTATAACCCCGAATGATCACTCAAAATGCAGATCAGGAGATGGCTTCTAAGAGCATCTATTTTAACACAATTTCCGGCGGAGAACCACCCCCACGCCCCACACAATGTTGTGTATACTGCGCATATGTATTTCTATGGTACTGTCATTGTCCACTGACCACGTATTGCTAATGCTCATATATCTTATATCAGCAATATCTAGGAACACATAAGCAGATCACTGATGGAGACAGTCTGTGATATCATTAACCAGGCATTAACACCTTAACTAGACCGATCTTGAAAAACGTCGATTTACACGCCCTGATTTGAAATTTTGGCATAGCAAACCAGTCATTCAAGTGGAAGATTTCTAAAACATTTCTTTCATGCTCTCTAAATCGACATTTTCTAAGAGCAAATTTTCATTTTCGTGAACTATTTTAACCACGAATTATCACTCAGAATACAGAGATGGCTTCTCAGAGCATCTAATTTTCAAAAATTTCCAGGGAGGGAGGGGGGGGGGGAAGACCCCTCGCTGGCCCACCCCTTCACCTCGCCGCCCACAACACAAAGTCCTGCATCCGCCCCTGCACCACCCCACCACCCCTGTTGCAGAGCCACTCCGCCGCCACTGCTTAGGCTACGTTATAAGCTCATAAATAAGTTAATGTACTTACAAAACATAAACAGAAATTATGTCTTGTTTTGCATACATGTTAATTTATTCTATAGATGTTCTATATCATCGAGTCCGCGGGTTTACAGTACAACAAGTAAATAAGTCACTATATTTGCAAAGAAAAAACAGAAATTCTACCTTGTTTTGAAAACGTGTTAATTTATTTTCGAGGTCTTCTATACCAAACGGTGTCAGATTTCGCGGAAACTGGAAGATAAAAAAAGCAAAACTTAAAAAACCCTCGATTTAAGCATTATTTCGCTGATTTCAAAGGCTAGGCCTAGTTGTTTCACGGTCAGTACAAGCAAGATTTGTGTAGATTATGTAAACAATAATGTTGAAAGTTATCTGCATTGCGCAGAGAACGGTTTACGGCAGCAGTTTCCAAAATGAATAGAGGTTATCATATAGTTAGCATATGTACATAACTGCTTGGAATTTCAGCGATGTATGCGTTAGGTTTCAACGCATTTCTGTAATTCTTACCGTATTTCCCCTATTTATTTTTACTGTAGTTTTGTAGTTCCGTATTTTGTATGCTGTTTAAAGCTGAATTTTTATTCCAATTAACAAAAAAGGAAATTACTGACTTGGAGGCTATATACATAGCTGATCGTCTGCATCAGATGTCAGTCAGTCAGTCAGTGAAGAGCCAGCGGTCGAGACATCTATCCCATTCCCCCATACTAAGCGTATGCTTATGAGCGATCTAGCCAATATATATATATAATATATAACGCCACCAACAACAACACCGCCACCGCGGCCACCACCACCACCACCACCGCCACGACCGCCACCACGACCACCACCAACACCACAACCACTAGCGCACCACCATGACCATACAACCACCACCAACAACAACACCGACACCACCAACAACACCGCCACAACAACCACCAACACCGCCACCACCACTAGCAGTACCGCCACCACTAGCACCGCCATCACCACTAATCACCGCCACCACCACTAGCACCACCACCACCACCACCAACAACACTGCCACAACAACTACCAACACCGCCACCACCGCCAACAACAACAATGTCGTCGTCGCCGCCGCCGCCGCCGCCGCCGCCGCCGCCGAACCGACTGTATCCTTTTTCCATTCCTGTGAGTTTCTATTTTGTAATTAACTTGTGGGTCTCTGATGTGCTTACTGTATTACGGTTAACCTCCTTATCAACTCCGGTTCGTTCATTCGTGTCTCGCTCTACTGCTGCCAATGACAAGGTTTTGGTTACATGACATATCACATATAGATATCATTGCGTTCATGTACTCACCATGTGATGTAAACTGAGGGCTTCCTCTAATAACAGGTTTCAGCAAAAAAACCGTTTTACACCTCCAGGTATTTATTATTTTCAACACCAGATATAATGTTAATAGATTCAGAAACCAGCCCACATTAACAATTCGTTGATCATGACAGAATAGGCCTACACAAGGCAGGCTATCTGCGATGTGAGCGGTGTTCTGTTGAATGTTTTGAAATTAATTCGCTCTAATGATGCTATTTCAAAAAGGCAGGAGCATGCTCCAGTACCCTCAGTGTCAATCGGTTCAACACCCCTGAATTGATCTTAACGTATTGCGATTTCAATATTGAAAGCGTTAAACGCACACAGACATAATTTAGCCCATGAACGACATGGGTGGCCATCTCGGCACAATTAAAGGCCTTTCACGCTCGACTGGATACTACATGCGTTGCTATATCACATCAGTTGACCTCTATACTCACTGATAAATGACGAAATCTAATGCGTGAGAATCAAGCAATACATATGTGTTTTGACATACTTAGTCTTATATTTGCATGAGAGTTTCGACCGGTATGTCTATATCTAGCAAAATCCTAGTAATCCTAGCTTGATTATACCTAATGGCAATTCTGACACCCTAATGTCACATTGACCTGAACAGATTACTGCTGATAGCAATATAATGATTCGTGACCATCTCCCGTTTAAGAAAAATGCAAATCACTAATCAATTTCATGTCGTATGTCTACTAGTCGTCGTCTGCTAACAGGTAGGTGTTCAGAAAGACTATCAAGTAAGCTTATTTGAAGGGCTTCCAGTAATCAATAATAATGCCTCTTGATTTGGTTAAATGTTTCACTATCCAGAAATAATTTAAGAAAACATTAGCAAATCACAGGAATTGTAAGACCGCCACCACAACAAATATTTCTTTATTATATACTGAACCAATAAAGTTTAGCAATTCTGATAAAAACACTAAATAAATATAATTTTGTAAAAAGACCGATTTCATTCGAAAATATTATTTAAATGCTGGGCCAATTTCCAATTTGAAAAACAGTTCATTGTCACCCTAATGTCAGCATCGCGCCTCTAACGCGGCGTCATTCGGTGTAGGGTCCAGGCAGAAAAATGTTCTAGTGGTGTCAATAGCGGGTGTGACATTCGCGCGCATTGTTGGCTGTCGTACACTGGTGGCAAGTCTTAATGGCGCTGACCTTCGGATAGCCCTGGGCGGCAAGAAATGATTTTGATTTCATTACTGACAGCGAGGAGTCGTGTTGAAGAAATTACCAGCAAATTTGATTACAATAGGGCGCATAATTTTAATACAGCAAGCAAAATTTTGAAATTTCTAAACTTATTTTTACTTTTTGAAGCAGCCAATGGTGGCCATTTAAACTTAGGCCGTCAATATTTTCGTCTGGAGGACGGGATATGGATCTTTATTTTGCCTAATATTTAGCCCTGCAAAAATGTGCGTCAACAAACGTCAACAGTATGGCATAATAGCCCCTATATGCATGTTGGGTTATGGGGTACTTCCAGGCCAACATGATCCGTTACGGTTTAACGATTTAAATCTGAGTATCTCGATTTCAATGCATCTATACAGGAAAGCGGTTGGATATTTTGAAGCTAATCCGACTGGAAGCTGTTGCTGCCAGCAACATCTCCCAGTCAGATTAGTTTCAACCAGGAGGCCCAGAAGAGGTTGAAAAAGTTATTTTTCTCGTATGATAAGATAGAGAGATTCCGGAATGACTGAAGAATTGAGACGAATTGACGTGTTAGGTGATGGCGTACTTCCAAGTCAACACAGCTGTTTTAAATATCAGTTGAATTGCAGACATGTGAGGCAACGCTTTACTTCGTCACCTTTTATTCGGCATGAAATAATATACATTCATTATTCGTCTTCAGCTGAACCATCTCTAACAAATGTACACACGCCTTACTAGCAAAGTCGATGGTAGTCACCTACGTCCTGCCCAAGCTCATTAGTGGCACTGACACGTGCATGTCATAGAAAAGGCTCTCGGGTGTGGTGGTAAACGGGAGGAGGTGGATGCAGATAGCACGAGGCCTTAGCTATAATACTAAAATGTATGGAATCATCGACTATACCAGCGTCATAGTTGTCAAAAACAATAACCGAACCAGGTATATTGATGGCCCTATGGTAGTAAAAGCAGAAAGCGTTACGGCTGCGCATCTATCAATGTGGCCAAAGTGAAGACAGCATCACGCTACGCGGGTAACATAACATTCTGCGCCACATCAGCGAATGCTTATAAGATCTTGCTAGTCAATAAGCTGACTCCCTAGCAGATGAAATCACTGCCACGGATGACTCACAAAATGATGCTGGCAGCCCGAGTACTGAGAGTTACTGACTACACAACCACCCCTCACGGTACACAACTCTGAAGGATTCTTTATCGGGACTGACCAGGGCAAAGCCGAGGAAATTCGAGACTGGTTCAAGAAACAGTTCGCTGGCCACTGTACGAGCCATAACATCAGTTTTCAGGTGACCGCAGGACGTTACTAACATTAATTGAAAAAACAAAAGTTGAGAAGGAACTTAATGCCCTGAAAAATGTGTGATGATATATCTGAAAATTTCCGTCCAAAATTATACAAGTCCGCTATAGATGTACGATAGATTACCTTTGTATCCGATCTAATAACTTTCTGGAAAATAGGACTACCCCATTGAAATTTACAGACCACGTTCCCAGAAGGTTTACCTATACACGTCTGCTCCGAGCATAGCGTTGCTATAAAGCGTTGCAAAGTTATTAACTTTACAACAAGTCACCCCGATAGCGCGGGTATCCCAGCGCCCACGACCCTATGGGTCAGGTATTCCCTTGGACACTAGACATAATTCCGTTACTACTGAACCTATCGCAACAAAACTCGGAAAACAGCGTGTCCTATGTACGAAGAACGTGTCTACCGAGTTTCATCGCGATCGTGCAAGAATCACAATCTGTATGAACTTGACATATAGCGATGATATATCTGAAAAATTCCGTCCAAAATTATACAAGTCCGCTATAGATGTACGCTCGATTACCTATGTATCCGATCTAATAACGTTCTGGAAAGAATTACGATTTTTATGGACTTGACATATAGCGATGATAGATCGGAAAACTTCCGTCCAAAAATAGACACGTCCGCTATAGATGTACGCTAATTTTCCCTTGTAGCCGCTCTAATAACTGTGTGAATAACAGGACCACACCCTTCAAATTTACAGATCACGTTCCCAGAAGGTTACCCCGTACACTCCCGCTCCGATATCAGTGTTGCTATAAAGCGTTGCAAAGTTATTAACTTTGCAGCAAGTCACCCCGATAGCGCGGGTATCCCAGCGCCCACGCACCTATTGGTCAGGTATTCCCTTGGACATAATTTCGTTAATACTTGGCCGATCGCGATGAAACTCGGTAGACATCGTATCAGATGGAGAGAGAACGGGTCCACCGATTTTCATCGCGATCGTGTAAGAAATGCGATTCTTATAGACTTGGTCTCTATAGGGTATATAGCGGAAAATCTGTGTCCGAAAATATACAAGTCCAGGATAGATGCACGCTAGATTACCTTTGTAGCCGATCTAATAACTTTCTAAATATTTGGACCACCGCCTTGAAATTTATAGACCACGTTCCCGCAAGGTTTACCTATAGACCGCCGCTCCGCGCATAGCGTTGCTTTAAAGCCTTGCAAAGTTACAAACTTTACAGCAAGTCACCCCGATAGCGCAGGTATCCCAGCGCCCACGCACATATTGGTCAGGTATTCCCTTGGACATTGTCCGTTAATACTTAGCTGATTGCGACGCAATTCGGTGGACATCGTGGCGTATGTATGGACAACGGGCCTACCGATTTTTATCCCGATCGTCTAAGAATTACGATCTTTATGGACTTACCTGTCTGTAGAGGTGATATATCGGAAAATACACAAGTTCAGAACCCGTATTAGAATTGTACCGGAGTGTTCAACGACGTCGGCACTATAATTTTCCCATATATATATATACACACATCTCCTATACCACCACCTGACACACACCCCAACGACCTAACCCCTTCCCTACCTAGCAGTATACAATCACCAATACAACCGCCACCATACGACCACCTGACCCCCATGCCCCACCCCATTGATAAACGGGATACCCAGGATTATAATGTACGTCTGAGTCAAAATAAGAAATCGGGATACCGGGACCAATAGGTGATGTCCGGTACCTATTGGGCAAACGTGGCGCCCACCTGACGGAACTCAGAATTGGGAAATCGGTTCATGACCTAATTACTGAAAATTATAAACTTTTTCCGTACATTAAAAGGTGCCTATGATAATTTCGAAGGCGCTGATTCGTTTGGCGTGTAAATAAACGGACATAATTAGTGTATCGCGGGCCAAACATGACATGAGACAATGCCATACGAAAAGGCCCGGGGTCGACGCGATCGCCGCTAGTTTCCCTATATTTAAAACGATTAATATTTACTTCCGGCCCATTACAAATGTGCGCGATCGTTCCGGGTGCCGATAACCGTTCGAATCGGTTCGAAATATCGTTTATTAACGATTTTACGAATCTCGGCGCGATTGGTCTCCCATGCCTTCCCGTTCCTAGCGCGGCGGCGGACACCGCGGTGGGCGGGACCTATGGGGCTGGAACGCCCCGGCGGATACCGCCCGATATCCGGCCCCATCGGTCCCCGGTCACCGCCGTCTCCGGCCAGGTGGCCGGTCCCGTCCACGAGGTGACAGGTGCCTATCGGTCCGGGCGCCTGGCGTACCCCGATTTCGGGTGGACGGTCTCGGACACGAGGCGGGCGGCGGCGTGACCGGGACCCATGGGTACGGTCCCTATGCGTCCTGGCCACCCAGATATCCTGCCCTATAGGTCCGTGTCTCAACAGGATGTCCTAATATGGTGATATCTCATTGACAATTTCATTCCTAGTTAAAAAGTGTAAACTCTGTTAAACTGTGTTCACTAAAAAAATGTGTTGTATTTTGCTAATAGAATTTCTGGTTGTATGTTTATTAAATAAATTAATCTGCATGCATCTTATTTATTACTATAACTAATTGTCACACTTTTGTATGTATGATCATGAAATCTGATATGTATTAAATGCATCCTAGAGAGAAGGTGGACATTTATACAAACTAGATCAGTCCATCCATGCATCTGTCTGTTCTTTTGTCATGAATGCATCTTAGGTTATCCATTCACCAATTCGTCCATGCCTCCATATGTTCATTTCTCTGTGTCTGAGCCACAGTTCCACACCTTTCCCTGAAGCATATGCCTTTGGGGTTATCCATTCAGTTTCTCTGCAGAGTATGCCTTGTGGGAGCATGCATCAATTTATTGTTGTGCACTGTGGCTGCCGTCCTCGCGATTAGTAATCCTCCATCTTGACGGTAAACATTATCAGGTTCCAGAACCCCTGTAAAACCATCGGGTACTAAATCGTATACTTTCTCATCTTAACTGTGATTTCCGTTTGCGCAGGTATTATTTCTGTATCTTTAAGTAATGCTGAACACACTCGTGGAAATGCATGCCAAAGAGGAAGTAGTGAAATGTTTTCATTCTTGCTTTCCAGCTCTTCAAACCTGTATGTTGTAGGAGTCCAATTCAATAATTACAGGAATGGAAATCTGATCAGATACATAAAATGGATAGTTAATCATGACTGATCCAATCTTAATATCTAAATCCAGACACCCTTTCAAACTGATAGGTTCACTATTTACAGATAATGCAATTAAGAGAATGTCTGTGTTTAATTTCATTTTCTTCAAGATTGAATTCATCAATCTGAAACGGTCGCTGATAAGGCAAATACTTGCACATGTATCAATTAAAGCCTTTGCTTCACACCCTTCTAAAGTAATTTGACAGATATTCAATGTTTTTATTGGCCCATTTGAACCTCTGGCTGACACCTCGGGCACAGTCTTAGCCATTACTCGTTTAACTGCTCAGAACCGCGCCCACGTAGCGCACCGCTCTGCCAACTTCCTAGAGACATTCTTCTACCTCTAAAACAATCTCTAGCGAAATGACCCGGTGATCCACAGTTAAAACAACCCAAACTTCCTCAACCGGCACGTCCACGCCAGCCTTGACCTATTGGTCCCCGATTCTTAAGACAGTTTCTAACAAGGTGCTCAGGAGATCCACAATTAAAACAATCCCTATTAACTCTGCCTAATGGTTTAGTGGACAAACTTGCTACTAATGCCTCTGCTAATAATTATTCTGCTCTACACTTCATCTCGTTCATCTCAGTTTCACTCTGCCTTGCAGTTGCAAGTTTTACAGCACTAATTGATACAGATTGTAATTTTTTTCTGTTTCCAAACGACATTCCAATCTTGATGCGAATTCAAGTGCCTCTTCTACCGAGTTTGGATACTTGTGACGTACCTTAATACCTATTTCACCTGTACCAGCAAGAAACCGTGTTAGCACTACATCGCCAAAAGATTCCTTGCATGCTACATATTTTGAATAAGATCGACGTGCCAATCACTTCAACTCACCTACATATACAGCTAAATTTTCATTATCCTTCCTATTTCTTAATGTCATCTACGCACGAAATGCTTCTACTAATGCAGGTGTGGAATATGCATCTGTAAAAACTCACGGCTTCCGGATACCATTCTTCACATCTTTGTCCTAACTCCCTATATATTGCAAATGCTGCATTATCCAGCAAAGTGGGAAAATATCGAAGCTTATCTTTATTTTCTGTAGCATGTATATTACACCACGCTTCGAACCGCTCCAACCATGTCTCAAAATCACCTTGGTTGCCCTGAAAACGAGGCGGATGTGCAGCAAGTGAGAAAAATTTTGCTTCAGCCATACTTCTTTATATTTGATCAGTAAGCGATTGTTTCGCCCACCATACACATATAAATCTTTATGACTTAAAACTATACATATCGCAACTAGCACACTTATATAATCATGACAGTAAGTAGGAAATGAAAAACATAATAATCATGAATAATGAATTATAAGTAAAGTACCTTAATCACGTTTCTGCCTCTTCCAACAGACATATACTGGTTCTGGTTTGGACTCTGCAGACGACTCTAATTCAACTTCTCTTTGAAACTATTTTCATTTAATGTGTGATTTAGCGAGGATTCCATCATAATAACGACTAAAATGATACGATGTGACAGGTTTTTTTATGCGACGCCGCCCAATTCTTTTCGAATGTCTGTGTACGATATTCTTATGCCACTGCCCTAATATTATGCGTGTGTGTCGCAGACGTATTCCCATTGATTAAATATACATTTAAATCATCCAATTTTTGGTTCACCGTCTGTTGGTAGCTCTGAAGCTCAGCGTCATTAAATATAGACTGCTCTAATTGTCCTTGTTCCTGACGGAATTTAATATTGTCAACGAAACAAAACGGTGGAATGGTGATGAAAGCAAAAATTAAATTATTTCTTTCGGATGTCACTTCAGCTTTAAATTCTTGTAACCTTTGATATAACACAGTAGCTGAAAGATCTGCCAACTCTACTTCTGATCCCTTCTTATAATATATTTTTCTTAGCAGATCATTACTACCCACACATATCTTAATGCTTATTTTGTCTGTCGATCTGGTTACATTTCTGATATAAGATAGTGTTGCACATTTCAAAGACTCAACAGTTGCGCCACGACGAATAACATACTCAATCTTTATAGTAGGCTGTACATATTTATTAAAATTATTTGCACGAGAATCTGCACATAATATGTGTGGAAACATTAGACATACATTATATAACAAAATAGAGATATGGACTGACCTGTAAACAACGCAGTAACCATGGTAATGCAGTTGGAAATTAGATAACAGCTAGCGATAAATTCAATGACCGCAAACGGGACTCATGGAAATTATAACAGTTCCATAATAATGATAGCAACCCCAATTTAGACCACTGCCACCAATGCAACTCACCTGATATAACTCACCAAACGGGCAATCTTATACCAACCAGGCCAGGCTCCACTTCCGAACGCATCCGATCTCTAATCATTCCACTTCTTCACTGCTCTTTCAGGATCTTACTTGGGTGCACATAAACTGATGACGTCAGCGGAGTGAGTGCTTAAAGGTGATGGTGGATCTTAAATATCCCTAATAGATTAAACCGATCATAGTCTCGGCAATTCCAACTGTGTTATAAAGATATTGAACTGAGAATTGGTGCGTTGCTTTGTTATGAGAAATTACAGAGCAAGTTTGAGTTTCAGGAGTTTGTGTCAATTTTGATATCCGTTTTCCTCACTTTTTCGCCCTCCAAGGGATTCAAATGAGAATTGGTAGGTTGCTTTATTATAGGGCATTATAGAGCAGGTTTTAGTTTCAGACATTTTCGTCAATTTTTCCCCCTTTCGACTTATGAAATACAAAAACTATTAGTTTTCCACAATTTTTTCGCAGCCTTTCGGGATATTCAATTGAGAATTGGTACATTGCTTTGGTATGAGAAATTACAGAGCAAGTTCGAATTTTAGTCGTTTGCGTCAATTTTTGATGGAGTTATGTCCCCTTTCGACTTATGAGATACAAACATATCGGCTTTCAAAACTCGTTTTCCATCACCATATATAACTGAAACTTGGTTTATTGCTTTGTTATGAGAAGTTACAGATCAAGTCCGAGTTTCAGCTGCTTCTGTCAATTTTTAATGGCGATTTTGACTGTCAATCTCAAGATTTATATCATCAGGTTGTTCTTTTTGCACACTCACACGTATGCAGGCCAACCTGCACGATATGATGTCATAATTAATTAAGTCACATGTAGGCTTTCATCGCAGTCATAAATAGAGAAATACTTCATCATGAAGCTGTAATAGGCCGACAGTTGTACAAATTGTATGTTTTTACTATTTAATAAACATTCTGTTGAATATTTTGAAACAGATTTGACTGGGAGCGGGCGTAATGACTCGGAATACCCAGTTTTGCTAGGATTCGGCTATGGAACCCATTGAGACGTGACAATGTAGGCTGACCCTATCATATGTATAGTACAATTTATCTAAGCGTCAAGTAGGCGTGTGATAGCGTGAGGGTGAGGATGGCTATTAACCTCTATAAGTTAGCCCCCAAATATTTTACTGGCCAAGTGAGCTTATGTCGTGGCGACCGTCAGTTGTCCATCCATCCGTCAACTTTTCCTTTAAAACGACTTCTCAAGAACCGCTGGGACGATTTCAATTATATTTGGCGGGAAGCATCCTTAGGGCAAACGAAGCCGATAGGCCAATTTGGCCGGCGACCATCTTGGATTTTGTCCAATTTTTAGAAACGTCTTTAAAAATCTTCTCCGAAACCGCTTGAGGGATTGAAGTAAACCTCATGAAATATGATCCAGGGCAAGAGCTCAACCAAGTTTGTTCAGGGGAACTTGATTGGTCAAATGGTTTGGCGGCCATCTTGGTTGACCTAGTTTTAGCGAAAATGCTTTCTCCAGAACCGCTGAAGGGATCAGGCCAAAATTTGACAGATATGATTAGGGACTAAGGGCCAGTAAAATTTGTTCAAGAGAAGTTAATCCGTCAAAAAACATGGGCCAGTCAAAATATGGCATGTTTGGCAGCCATATTGGATTTTTTTATTTGATGGACTTTGAGGCTGAAATCGTTTTTATATAGGTTTTTGGGTATTCTGATTTGAAATTTGCAATTTTCGAAATAGTCGGATAAATGGTTTGGTGGCCATTTTTGATCATTTTCCCGCCAAAAGCTCCCATACTAAGGCAATGGGAAATTTAAAATATCTTCTTTTCGAGAACTACTAGGCTGATTTCAATTATATTTGGCAGGAAGCATCCTTAGGGCATAGAGATTCCATTTTGTTCAAATGAAGCCGATCGGCCAATTTGGCCGGTGGCCATCTTGGATTTCGACCGATTTTAGAAATGTCTATAAATCTTCTCCAACACCGTTTGAGGGATCGACTGTGAACTCACAAAATAA
>JAVVLW010004855.1:0-15508 GCA_034401795.1 Chaetoderma sp. LZ-2023a
ACGACACGACGATGTTAGAGAGAGAGAGAGAGAGAGAGAGAGAGAGAGAGAGAGAGAGAGAGAGAGAGATGATTGAGGGCGGGAGGGAGGGAGGGGGAGAGAGAGAGAGAGAGAGAGGGAGGGAGGGAGGGAGGGAGGGAGGGGGAGAGAGAGAGAGGGAGGGAGGGAGGGAGGGAGAGAGAGAGAGAGCTCACGGCCAAAAGACCAGTTTGCAGGCAGTTTTCATTTCTTGTTATACTGCTCACAAAAGAGAAATTCTTCACGTTCAGTGTCCTATCCCTAATCGGCGCTACTTACCTGTCTGTTGCACAGAGAGAAGCTAAGGCAGAGATATGGCTTTAGAAGAGAGAGGATTATCAATTGTTTTACCCTCTCCTTCGACGCTTGTCTGTTGCTATTTAACAGAATATTGCGCAGAAAGAGAGCAGGAATTATGAGAGGAGAATGCCATTAAGAAACTGTGGAACTGGTGACTCATTGGATGATGGACCAGAGAGAATTAGTCATTGCTGCAGGCTGCGTGGACTATTGCAACCATTCTGCGCTGTAGGAGGATAGAATACCCTGATGGGATAGCTTCCAGGCAGGTTGTATTTGCCTTAGCTACGGCTGATATTATAACCTATGTTGTGCTTGTCTTATGCCTGCAAGGGCCTAACGCTATCCTCACATTTTAGGCTATCGTTGCTAGTCACCATCAGAGATCCCTCTTAATCTGAAGACAGGTGAATGACTGTTGACAGCGGTAGCGTGGAACACATAGCGTCCTAGGACATGATTATAACCAGTTGAGCCAAACACGGATACATCACAAAGCAAAGAGAAGTGAAGTGTTTAATGGTAGCTGTATGAGTCAACAGAGTCGATATTGGACACTTTTTAAAATCAATAACTTTGGGGAAATGAGGTCAACCAATCAGAGTCCTGCTGACAACTGATGTGTTATTGCCTTGCTCGCAGGCATAGCTACCGGAGTCAGTGCCATTGTCCTTGCTGGACACACACTTATTCGTGATCTAGATGCAACCAAGTGGATGTTGACTATAGTTACCTTCTTGATTTCTGCTTGCAAAAATCTAACTAGGAAGGAAATACAGCTGCTATATACTCCGTTTCCCGAGTCCAGATATAAAACTTTCTCGCAGCCACAGCAGCTATAACATCGTATTTGCTCTCTCTCTCTCTCTCTCTCTCTCTCTCTCTCTCTCTCTCTCTGCACAATCAGAAAACAGACAGCGGTGCGTAGCGTGCAATGAAATTCGGAGACGGTTTGTCCAGCATCGATACGTGGGCAGAAGCCGGATCCATAGTTCTGTGATATGTGTTCGTGTGTACATTTTACAGGCTCTGTGTCTAGAGGGAAATTCCCGTAAATAACATACAATTTCTGCACCAGGATGCTACTGACCTACATGTCAAGCACGTTATAAATAGACTAAATAGGATGTAATTTTATAATTTATTAAATTGGTGTTTCCTTATTATGACATCCTAAGTATAAATACTTTTCCCATCTGTGCGAATCAGAAATCGTCCTCATCTTGGACATAAGCCAGATAATAACACAAGAGATGGGTTTAAATAAACAACAAACAGGTAACTTTATTTACAACTCAACTATAAACAGGCTAGTAAAACAGCATCTGACATATGCTCAGATGTCACGGTACATTGACGAATTGTATGCCATATAGCTCGCCCTATCTCGGCAATAGGTCTAACTGGCTTGCCGAAGTACAAGCGAGACAACTCTTGATGGTCTATACCGTAAAGGGACGTAAACCCTTACGCTACACCAACCTAGACAGACGTAAACAAATGTGACGCAAATAGTAAACAGTACTACGCCGCACTGCTGCTGGTCTACCAATAGCAGTTATATTCTAATAAAATGCTAGTCATCTATTACCAGCGATGGTAGACAGCTATGGTGGACCAACTATGGTGGACCAACTATGGTGGAACTATGGTGGACCAACTATGGTGGAACTATTATGGTGGACCGACTGATTAACAAAGGCTAGTGGTCAACTAACGTAATAACCATTCTCGGTAACTCGCCGGCACAATATCACGTTAGTTACGCACGCTCGACAATGCCAATCAATCTGGACACCTCTGTTCAATGACAGGTCTATATGTTTGTGGTTGGTCTGTGGTGGGCATAGAACTGTGGTGGAATTATGGTGGGAACGATATGATTATGACGAGTAGATGATACCGTAAATATCAAACAAACTGCGAGCTCTCCTATGTAAAAATAGGCCCAGGCCACAGTTTAGTTCGTAAGCAATCGTACCGTTTCCGCTGCTATCATCTCCTGCGCCATAATAATTGCAACACGGGACTTCATACACGTCCACCACAATTTATGCTAAAGGTAAACTATCTAGCATAAAGCTTGATCTGGTTTGGTTGGTTGTCCGAAACGCCCACCCCGAGCTAAAGCAAAGGGGAATATTTATAGTAACATTTCCTTATTGTTATGTCACGCATTCCATCCCGAGTCACATTATGACGCACTTCAGCTGAAGCGCGCCATAATTCTGACACATGATATGATGCGCCGTTATCCTTCCCAGAATACTGTGCACTAATTAATCAAAATGGATGCGCCCACAATTTGTGCAACGCTAGGAAAATCTAATAAAGAATTAACCTATCTAAACGGTAAATAAACCCTAAATGTCAGAGGACAGGATGGATAAGTGTTGTAGTTAACAGCCGCTATCTGGCAAACAGGTAATGACATACTAATGTTGACAGAAACTGGTAAAACCGTGGTATAATAGGTAATGAAATCACCTGTCTCCATGATATAACACCACGTGCAGGCATGTCTTGAAATGTCATAGTGGCAGATCGTCTCAATATTAACAACTACTAAGAAGGTTAGACCTATGCTATAAGGTTAATGATTTTCGAGATCCATGATAGAACCACTGATCGGTAGTAATTGACACAATTATTTATTGAAATCCATGTATGTTAATCTGAATACGTTTTCGTCTTTTCCCATAGTTATGTAGAGTTTTCCATTTTACGCGAAACTGAAATTACACATCCCATTTTCTTTCTACTTAGCATTAACGGACACCAATTTGCTGTCGAACGTGATTGATGGGACACCACTCTCTTTTGCTCTGTCTTTGCCGATGAGTTGTATACTTGATCTGAGATAGCTCCCCAGTTCAAATGCTACACTCCCACAATTGATGTTTGGTAGACATGCCAACAGACAGTCGTAGGTAGCAACAAGCGAAGGGTGATTGACGACATGAACGACATATGTTCATTTCCCTTATGGGAGAATTGTAGTTCCATGAAATATATTCAGTACTTATACCACAGTGAGTGACAAATTCAGCTGCCATGGTAATTAGGGGTATTTTCAATATATATTAGTCTGATGTGTACAAGTGTGTCGATTAATGGTAGAATTTGACACTGTCAATTTGAACTTATATTAAGTTGTTTATATTTAAGAGATTGTTGTATAATATAATAGCTCAACATTTGTCTCTCTCAGAAACATTTGGGCTCCTCATCATTAACTAGACCGATTAGATAATTCCAGATGGATTCTCCATTTCCGTTCAACGTCCCTAGATCTTGTCTGGAATCGATCATCTTTGCTCGTCTGCATTTCTCCAATACACACGCACCTGAAAACGAACACTTATAGATAGAATGAATTCCTAGATTTACTACCAACCAAAGAGTTGGACATTTTGTCTCAAAATTATTAGTTTAAAATCTCAGAAGTTCAGCTTCTTTCTCAGCTAACTTTAGAAAAAGTCCATTGCTGATTTCCGTTTCATTTGAAATGTTAATAAATAGGAAATACGTTACTCAAATAACTTATATAGGAACTCTAGTCAGTCAAGTATTCGACACTTGATTTTTATGCATACATTGCAAAATAGTATGAGGAATTATATAACGTGTATTCACACACTGGCATAACTAGTGTTCATAAACCCGGTTAAGGATACCAAAGCGCCAAGGTTTATACTTCTTAACGATATTATTATTTCTTCAATAAATTCACTTGCTATATTGTTAAAAGATTGCATTCGTCTGCCTCTATACCGATCGATTTGATGGATGATTCAATGGATTGGTCAGCATCTGAAGTCGAAGGACGTCTTCACCTCTCTACCCTCCTCTTGACTACCCATCAAACGACAGGGCAGTATGCAGCCTCTGACGTCACTGTGAATGCACTCTCGAGCCTACCGGAATCAACATGTTCCGCTGTCTCACTATGCAGCCAGCAATTATTTGTAGTCGACCACAGTCCCTCCACCTCCATACTAGACCCTGAGACATCCATGCAATGCTGAGCGGCCTCGATTACAGCCCCTCCACCTCCATACGAGACCCTGAGACATCCATGCAATGCTGCGTAGCCGCGACCACAGCCCCTCCACATCGATACGAGGATCTGAGACATCCATGCAATGATGTGTGGCCCCGACCACAGGCCCTCCACCTCTATACGAGACCCCGAGACATCCATCCAAGCTGAGTGGCCTCGACCACAGCCCCTCCAACTCCATACAAGACACTGAGACATCCATGCAATGCTGAATGACCGCAGAGGGCATGCTTGGTGAGAGTTTCATCATTGTCAACCGACGAGAGTTCATCTGACGGATGGGGTAGGTAGTAGGCGTAGCGGCGTAGGTATGAGTGGGAGGGTCGTGACCCGGATTCAGCACACTACAAGCGTTGGACCCATTCTCCTAATCTAATAGCGATTGAACTTAGTTCACCAGATCCACTAAATTCTCGGAGTGGACCACCCCCTTCGCATAGAACTCGTCTCGAAAGAGACAGCGCTTCCCTGATTGATTTTCTGTTCAATTACCCATCCAACCGCCGAGAACAGGCAACACAATTTGCTGACCACAATCAGTGCACTCCTTTCAATACTAACTATACATATAACCATAACCTAGAATGTGGATATCAATCTGAAACCAACAGCCATTATCATATGGACTATAATTATCGGAACAAATTTCGAATGCATAGAAACAGCCGACTACCTCCACATATGTCTTATACATTTCCTTTTCATGAAGAGTGTATGGTATGTCAGAGAGATCCGTCCATGAACAAAAATCCTATATTGCGGAGATCATCTTGGCATACTTGACCAGAAGAGCGTCCGACAATACAGGCACATGAAAACATCCGTTCAGATTTTTATCCATGTAATGTTTTCCAAAGTAATGACAAGGTATATCCACCTCACATCTTAAGACAAGCGTTTCAGTAATGCAAGAGAAGTGGAGACAAGTCCAGTATTGCTCCGCAATGTCAAGACTCAAGGGAGAGAAAGCAGACCAAGTTCATCATCGTGTAGCTTGCACATATCATACTCTCAAAGAAGAAGCCTGTTAGTTCATGCAAGTTGACACTTTTATAGAAGCTCTTGCTGGGCATAGCCATCTTAGAGATCGGTTACATCAAGTTGACATAAAAGGTTGAAAGACGATAACTCAAACAGCAATTCAAATAGAAAGTTATCTACTGAGAAAGGCGAAGGACCGGAGGTGTCTTCATCCAGCATACGAGGTCGGAAAGATATCATTTCAGCCAATAAGTCTAGTAGCCCCCGCCCCCTCCACCTCAGACTAATACCGGCCAGCAGTCAAACTTGCAAGCTACACTTCAATGAAACCTGAAGACAAATACTATAATGCAAACAACAATAATAACAATGTGAATAATACGAATTCAGGTAAACAGAATCAGAATCGCGGAAACCAATGTTCTGGATGAGGATGTGGAAATGACTGCGGAGGTCAACATTGGGATTAAGGCTCCTATATTAACAACAATAATTCTAATTGCAATAATGGTCGGAATGATAACCATGGCAGTAATCTACCTCGAGAGGGAATTCCCGAATCTAGAGTGGAAAATTTATTAAACTCAGTTAGCATAATTGGGTAATCTGATGAAAGGTTTAGTAACACATACGTTGACCAATTGCTCCTATATTGGTGGTAATTGTTTCTATTGTAAGCAACCGTGTCATTGGATCAGTGACTGCCCTTCAAAACCACTAGATTCCGATCCGGGAACTTCTGAATTCAGAGTTAATTCCTCTTCAGTATGCTATGTAACCACTGCAACACAAGCACACGTGAATACTACAATGGTAGTACAACCACCACAGACACAAATGACTTCCACTACTGCTGGTCCTTCCATCGGCAACAGCAATACAAAACAAACTGAGAAAAGTTGGATCAGTGTTCGATTGGAGGACAATCCACATATGCACCAGTTGAAACTGGTGCCTCATTAACAGTAATCATTAAACAATTATATCAATCAATGGCTCCACGTGAGAGACCATCTCTAAACCTACAAAAATAAAATTATGTTCTGCAACTGGAGAAATACTTTGAACGTCAGGTGAAGGGACCTTATATTTATATTTATATATATATATATATATATATATATATATATATATATATATATATATATATATATATATATGTGTGTGTGTGTGTGTGTGTGTGTGTGTGGGTGTGGGTGGGTGGGTGGGTGGGGGTCGGGGTGGGTGGGTGTGTTTATAGATGATCTTCATTTTATACAGTGCATAATCGTAGCGATCATGGAAAATACCACTCTCTTGAGAGGAGATTTTGATCAGACAACCGAGGTAGTAATACATGTCAAGCAACAAGAGCTTGAAATAGATGGCAACCAGATTCCATTGGGCCAACATAGTGAATTATACCACACACACACCTGTTCATTACTCGCTCGCATGGCTACAATGGAGCAGAGAAGAGATATTGTGTCTACAATGCAACGTTCTGGTATCTGCACTTTGTCTGCCTTGCTAGAGCCTGACCAAGATTATTTGCTAGCAGCCAACTGTGCAAGCCCTCATGTCCTCGTAGACACAACAGATATTAACCACATCCCAGTTTATGTATTTAACGGTACATCAGAACATCTTACACTATCCCAGCCTTCGATTGTGGACGCCTCATAGGGTTTGATAAAGTATTTATTAGATTTAGAGATAAAAAATTGTTTATGAATCTTCTGGAAAGCATTCATGAAGTATATCAGCTTGGTTCATTAGAAACATCATAGCTTTGTACCACTTTTCAATTATGCATCAGCAAGTTAATAGAAAAGGCACACATATATGTACGCGAAACATTTGATAGAAAATATAAAAAATAAGATGTGTCCTTTGATCGCTGGTGCAGAGTATTCATAGTATTCATTATCACTCGGTGCAGAATGTATTGGTAATAGATCCCCTGTCTCCAAAAGATGCATCTTCAAGTCTTTCCCATAAGTGGAAAGGACCATACAGACAGCAGAACAAATATCAGATGTTACATATACTTAAGGCCACTTGACAGTCATATATCACTTTTGCATTTTGATCGACTAAAACCCTGCGTCAGTACGGATGACAGACACGCGAAAAGTTCGCGACTGTATGGGCGTCTTTTCCTGGTGACTGTGTGGGCAGCTTTTCCTAACGACCCTTTGGGGTGGCTCTCCAGATTGGCCACGAGGGGTCACCTGGCCACACACCCTAACACCTTCACGCATTATTACGCCTGTCAACCAAAGGATATACTGCCAAAGAGTTGGTGAGTGTATGGCTGGCTTTTCTTGGCGATGTTAAGTATGACGTAACTGCGCGTGATTCGCAACCCGGAAGTGTGTATTTTGGTTTATTACATCATAGGTATGTGTTTATGACGTCATCATTTTTTGTTAAACAAAAACATTGATTTGTGTGTTTAACAATCGAGCTGAACCTGTGAATACGTCATAACTTAACAAGCCCATAGGCAACCTTTCTTGCCGACCCTTCGGGCAGCTCTCCTGATTGGTCACGAGGGTTCACGGGACCCTGAACATGCCCCCCCCCCCCCTAATACCTCCACACCTCATTACACAAGTCAATCATCGGCACATCAACGGATATACATACCAGAAGGGGTGGCGAAGGGATGAGCGGCTTTTAAATGATTGACTAATACAGTGATGACGTCATCAATATTTGAATTAGGCCACGCCCCATTTTCCCTGCCAAAATTCATCGTAAATGATTTGTCGAGAGAAAACAAAGGATTTCTCTTTCAAACAACCAAATTTGAGTATTTTTGCATTAATATTCTTATAACTATCTTTTTGGTCATTAGTATTGACTCGATTTGTGTCTAGCATGTATCTATTTATCATCTAACACTTCATGTATTACCATTTTTTCGCAGGCCAATTTGGAATAAATTTTGATGTGACATACTTCCTCATTTTCTTGGTGCCTGTTCTAATTTCTACACTGGACACTTGCGGAGGTTTCTACCAATATGCAGCTGCATGTTTCCTTCCACAGCCACCAGCACACGCCATCAACCGTGGTATTCTCGTCAAAGCTGTATGCGGGCTACTAGCAGCTTCATGCGGCATGGGCTGTTCCACGATTGCATACTGCAGTATGGTAGGAATCATACACATGACTAAGGTGCGTATATATCACTGTTAGCTTGCTACAAAAACATTATTTTTCAATTGTCAGTATTTGTAATTAGCAAAAACCTCAACTTACATCTCAGGACCGGTTTAGCCAGGGATGCATGCCCCAACACCAGCATCAGCGCACACACACACCACCTCGCCATCCGGCCCCACCCACACACACACACACACACACATGCACACATCATCATCACCACCACCACCGCCAGCATGGGTACTCTGCCTGATGTCCTCTTTCTCCATATATTACCTCAAGAAATGGAGATATTACTTCCGGGAGAGATTCGGTGTGCCGTATCTCCCCAAGCACATGCACTAAACTAAGAGGGTAATCTACATTCTCTCCCGAAATGCGTGAACACACTCTGATGGTTTGTAAATCTCAGAAACATTACGTGGTAGAACATATACACCATTGTTCCTTTAAACTCACATATATCCAAGTAAGATTTCAACTGATATTACCTCCAGATATGAGGAGACACATTCGGGTGGCAGCTAATCTTCAGAACAATCCCTTGTAGGAGCTGTGTGTCCTTGCTCCTCTTTGATATACATATATTTCAGTTCAACTAATATTGCCTCCAGAGATGGAGGGAGACGCCATTTAAATCCGAATAAAATCTGGGGAGGACGAGTGTGGCTCCCACCACAGACACCCATATTTAAGTAAGGCGTGACCTTATATTGTCTCAAAAATGCAGTAGCAAACACACACGTGCACGCACATGCACACGCATGCACTTGATCGTACACACGCAGACACACGGCTATTGCCCTTTTATTCTCACTGTACACCTCCCATAGAACATTCCTGGATTTGACCCTGAAGCATATCAGAATGAATCTTGGATAAATGGATTGCCTATGATATTAGGAAACCGTATACTGGCATTGAGCTCAAAGGTCAATGTCACTGTGGCTTTGGTACAAAACTGATATTTCCAATGTTGCATTTACCAAAACTTATCGGCTTATATTTCAGGCCTTGTTAAGCATATTGAAACAATTCTTGGATACACGATTGCTGCCCATAATCACATTTGTGATATAGAAGTCATACAACAGGCGTACAAATATGAGTTCTGATAAAACTTGATCCTTCCCCTCCCATCTCCTCTCATTCGTCTAACTATGTGAGGGGTATATTAGCTAAAATTATACGTACAATAGGGAATTCTCCATTATTTTCCGTAATTAAAACTTTGTCAAAATGTAGGTTACGTACCTCAATTACACAGCAACTATACAGTTAATGTGTTGAAAGCTTAATTAATCGTTTAAAATGAAAATGTAGTCCGTCCTGTTCACGTGTAGAATCTGTTCTTTACCAACAGGTTGCCAATCGAAAGATTTACATTGCTGGCGGATTTCTCATGGTATTAGTTGGTCTGTTCTCGAAAGTAGGTGCCTTCCTTATTAGCATTCCAAAGCCAGCATTAGCGGGACCCGCCTTCGTCGGAATATCCCTATTGTGTGGGTCAGCGTTCGCCAACTTTCAGAGCATTGATTTTTCTCGAACACGTAACCAGACAAGTATCGGTATCGCGATCATAGGAGGGGTGTTTCTCATGGACTGGATCAGAGACAATCCCAGGGCCATAAACACAGGTACGTTTCTATTCACTTCAGATAGACACGCAGGTTATTTGTATACTTTTTATAGCGAATATACTACCCATCAGAGCGACGAATTAAGTAGCCATGTAACGATATTGATGTGCAAACATTTTGTCAGCCTTTAAGATGTATCATGTATGTGTGATTACTGTATTCTGCTGCTGTATAAGATAGTAGTAGAAACATCCTACAGCTGCAATCAGTCCTTCTTCGATTTTTGCCCACTGTGTCTTGTCCTCAGCCAAAATCCTTAGCTTCCTCAGGTCCATTCTTGACTTGAGTGTACCTAATCCTGCTTTCTTGAGGTTACCTCGTAGCACGCTTAGCAGATTTATGCAATGATGCCCTCTCCTGGCTCTGTATTTGCTGGCTCCGAGTAGGGCGAAGTGCAAGGCTGTCTGTGCTGGTGTGTCTTCTGGCACGCTTAGCACATGGGCAAACATGGACCATCTTTGCTGGGCGACTTTTACAGACGGCGGCGGCGTATTACACATCTTGTATAGTGCATCGGTGTAAATTATGCTCTCTGGTCATCGGTGTCCAGTGTAGGGTTGCACGATTTTTCGATTATTCGATTAATCGCGATTATATGATTCAAAATGATCGTGGACGATTATTAAATGAAATAATCGTATAATCGCCATGTTGAAATTTTTGTCAAGACACTTTTACGCTTGTGAAACTCTGCTCGCGTTACCAATCATGGAAAGAAACATCGGACTATCAGCGAATGTGTGAATGATTAAATAAACTAAATAAATAACTGATTTGTTTGTATTGACTCATGATTAGTTTTAGATGAATAAAGATTGTTCACTTGGTCGCTATTTGCCATTGTTGTTGTAATCACACACGCTTATCCCGCGTCCTCCATTCTCTGAATAGCTATGCGCTAACGGTTTTCCCAAAAAAGTTCTAAAACTGATACCACAGAAATTCAACGCATTTTCTCCCGAAAAAATTCTCACCGCCTACGCCTATGTTTAATGTATACCTCAAAACATCACCGGGGATGTGAAATTATGTGATTTAAGCGCCTAAATATTGCGTATCCTTTAATAAAGGTCGTTTATTATATCAAGATTAATCCACAATTTAATATAAAATGGCGTCGCGAAAGAAATACAAATCACGTGATTCGCCTCCAATTGAAGAGTTTATTTTAGAGCAAGTACTCGGATATAAATATTCTGGAATCGGGGACTCGGAACTCGGGAATTTCTATATATTATCATTGCGCGATAGGAACTGAGTCTTATACTGATCTGAATAACGGGTACCGTTTGATAAATTCCCGTTAGCGTATAATATCTCGCGAGAACACGCCGCCTCCCATCGCAAGAGCCGCTGGCTCGACAACTTAAGAAGCCGGCTATATTGTCGTTCGTAATAAATCAATTTGGATCATTTAATGTTGGTCGGCGTTACAAAATTGATGCGCATTTTCTCCTTGTTTGGTACATAAATTTGGTCTTAAAATATATTTATAAGGAAGCTATTTAATCACGCCAAGACTGTTTTAAGCGCATTTTGATTACAAAAGTGTGGAATAAACTTTATTATATCTTGAACATATGTGGCCTACTATTAGTATTAATCTAATAGGTGGTCGAGATTTACAAATCCGAGGCCTGTATTGACTTCTAGAGGAGCCGGAAATGTATCAGGGCAGAGATCGGTCTGAAGTAGACACACCCTGTTACACGATTGTTATTATTATACACGCTATTCTTACAAATCTTCCTATACAATCTGCTGAGTTAAGGGGTGGGCTTCTAATATAGAGTGTTGCCGTTTTGAAACTGCTAAGAAATCATTGGACCTCATATGTCAAAGTTATGGGTGGGCTTCAATTAGAGCACAGGCTACAATTACGCGAAATACGGTACCTTCCGTTTTCCGTCTAGATAAATCTTGATACATTCCTTTGTTCGCAATCAGCAACTGGCGTATTCTGTCCATGTATGTATACCCATATGCCTAACCCATAATCTTACAATCTGCAGTAGCATAATAGCGTCCTCTAAGCAGCATTGACGTAGTTAATATAGTTCATGATTAATCGTATGATCGCGATAATTTTTTTTAAAATGATCATGATTATGAAAAGTGAATAATCGTGCAACCCTAGTCCAGTGATGGCGCGAAGGTGTTTGTGGTGGCAGGCGTCCAGTTTGTCTAGAGCTTCCTTTGGAGCTGCCCAGCTGTTACAGCTATACAGGATCAAGGATACGCAGGTTGCATTGTATAAACGTAGCCTTTATACCAAGGGCATCTCTGATTTGCGAATCCATAGCTTCCAGAAGGACTGGAAAGCTATGTTCCCCATGACGCAGCGTGCAGCAGTATCAGCAGTACTGCAAAGCAGTGAGCCCAGGATTTTACTTTTCCTCCATGGTTCGCCGCCACGAAGTGGATCATCATTTTCTTTAGTTTCATGCTTTGTAGATAGGTATATGTGGGTGAACTCTGTTTTGGATTCATTTATAAAGAGATTCTCAATTTTGAGTTTGCTTGCAGCTATTGGGAGAAGTTTGTCAAGCGGGTTCTGTTCCTCGTCTATGAAATCTACATATTCAATGACATATTCCATCTCTAGCGGCATACCGAGTATTGACACTAGGAGGGGGTGGGGTGGGGGGGGGTGCTTGGTTTTGTGGAACTTTCCTGCACGAATCTCAATGCAGCAGCAAGATAACAGGTGAAAACACTGGATATAGAACATCTCCCTTTGGGGAGCCAATTGATGTCTTAAACTCTACAGACTTCACTGACTTGACTCGTACTCTCAGCTTGGTGTCAGCAAGCAGTAGTCTCACTAGTCGTAGCTCATCTTCATTGCAACTGGCCTGGCGGAGTACATCTAGGATCTTTGATCGCTTAATTGTGTCGAAGGCTCTTGACATGCCAATGCCCATTTTGTGGGAATCCCAGTGTTTGGACATGACTACCGACACAAGCATGCGCTGAGCCCATGCAATGTCTGCGCAACTGCATCCAGGTTTGAAGCCTCTTTGACATGATCCGGTGAAGTCATCGATCTTGACTCGAATGCGGCATAGAGTAACACTGGATAGGATTTTCCATATGCTGTTAAAGAGCATAATGGGCCACAGATTGGCTGGGTGGGTGTGCAGGTGGCTTCTTGGGCTTGGATAGCGCGATAAAGATGCCTTGGCCTACAGCCTCGATGGGAAGGTGGTGCATAAAAGCTGAATTGATTATGTGCGTGATCGGTTTTGAGATAATGTGATTTGCATATTTGAATAGTTCATTGCTCATTCCATCAGGTCCAGATGCACGCACATTTTTCACGGCTTTAAGTGCCTTCTCAACCTCTGCTGTATTAACTGGGGTCTCGTGAGAATGGGTGCACGGGCTAATCATCGTGGTCAGTGAACTGTTCCTTGAACCATTCTCGAATTGCCTCGGCTTTGCCCTGGTCAGTCCCGATAAAGTGTCCTTCAGAGTTGTGTACAGTTAGTGGCGGTGCGTAGTCAGCAACTCTCATGGCTCGAGCTGCCCGAAACATTTTATGGCAGTCATCCGTGGCAGTGATTTCATCTACTAGGGCGTCTGCTTGTTGGATAGCAAGATCTTTTATTAAGCGTTCGCTAATGCGGCGTAGAATGTTATTGCGATCTTGGCGTAGTTTGGTGCGATCTTCACTTTGGCCACTTTCATAGCTGCGCAGACGTAACGCTTTCTCTTCTGCTGACAGTTTTACTACGAAGATTTATCATAGCATTGATTATGATCTGAATCGTTGTCTAATTGAGGTATCGAGTTTTAGCTATGGCCAGCCCAATGTTACCTAACGTCAATCGATCCCTGCACTCGCTGAATCTCAAGTTGAATATTTTAAAACTAATTTGACTTGGTGCTGTTACTGCCTAGTTAAATTAGTTTAAAAAATATTCAACAGAATGTTTATTAAATAGTAAAGCCAAACAATTCGTGAAACTTACTATTAAATGTTCATGACGGAATAAATCGCGTAATTCATGGCGTAATTGATCATGGCGTCAGCCTACCCGTGACATAGTTGATTATGACATATGATTGAATAGATAAACTGATTCCTCAATTGAAATAACCCATTCCTACGACATGTGTAATTCCATACTAACAATACTTTTTGTATAACTTATAGCCGATTGCCATTATCCAGATGACAGTTTATTGGCAAGCTGCGTGCTATCACAATGGGCCGTATTGTGACCTGCAATTTTATCATAATTTTCTTAGATTTATGATTTTGAAAAGTATTCTTCATTCGAATGCATCTGACAATCTGAAATATTCCCTGTAATAATTAGTCTACAGGCGCGCTACGTCTATCATGACAAAAACGCCCAGGATTCAACATGTATTTGTTTGATATTGATATTCTAGGTAGCCAAATAGGTGATCGAATCATTACTGGGATGCTCGGTATACCGTTTTTGATTGGCGGGCTTGCAGTGATATTCCTGGACAGTGCGCTACCAGGTATGTATTGGTCTTTACCGAGGATTATTATATTATCGAGGAGCCGGCTGTACTCGAATGTGCCTGTGAACGTTTGATCTCCAATGTATGCCATCCCGCTCAAACTACGGTAATTGCTAAACTAAAACACATTGAAGGGATCCATTTCCTAAAGCAACAAGAGCTCCCAGTCAGATTACTTTCAAAATGTTCAGCATACTGTTTATTCAATTGTAAATTCGATAAAGGCATTCAATTCGTAGCGGACTGGTGGCTGTTGTTTCGGCTTTCGTTGATGACGCGTCCAGCATTTCATGGTCAGGCCAATCTTCTATTTCGGTCTGTTGACGCTTCGCCTGTTGGATTAGAGGAAAACTAATCCCATCTCTTGATAGCTATTGGGCTGATCTAACACGCCGCTCATAAACTATCCAGGTAATTTTAAGCTTTTTATCATGGCGCTAAGGAAAGATATTTAGGCTGTAGTAGTTAAATGTTGACACATTTCTACAGCCTATGATGGCTGTCATGATTTACTTTTCAACCAATCGGAATGAACCTAGTGCGTCTGCCTCGGTATATACGCTCAGTCATAGAGGTGCCAGCTATAGTTAGGCAATGTGGTATAAAACAATCATACAGGTAAGCTGTTGACTATTTTGAAACCAATTTGACTGGAAGTTGTTGCTGCCATAGACAGCAACAACTTCCAGTCAAATTAGTTTCAAAATATTCAACGGGATGAATATTACATATTAAAGAATGTAATGTATTGGCACTTACATGACATCACACACTACAGCTTGAGAAAACAAAATGGTGGCGGTCACTCTTCAACATTTACTCGATATTACAAAGCCGATAAGTGCGATACAGA
>JAVVLW010004856.1:0-18248 GCA_034401795.1 Chaetoderma sp. LZ-2023a
TCTAATGCAGCTTTATCGCCACTAACTACTTTGTATTGTTCCTCCAGTTTTTTGCTTGTGTTGTCAAATAACAACTGAGTTAGCGAAAGTTTGAATTCTTTGATATGGGCAGCCCATTCGGTTCTGAATTCGTTGTCCTCTCTCTCACAGTTCCAGGTTATCCTGGTGTGAAGCATGCTGGGAGGTGAGCAGTCAGAAAGTGACTGCTCCAACCTTTCCATCTGGTACTCCAGCTTTGTCAGTTTACAGGCTGCGTTTCTCCACAGTCTGTAAGCTCCCAGATGTTCTTCTGGGATAGCCGGTCTATGGTATTTTGCTGCGCTGCCATCAGGTGTGTCTCTTGGGACTGGCCTGGTGGCGCTATCTTCTAATCTTCACTTCTGGGCCCTGGCGACCTGCGTTCCAGGCGGGTCTACCGTCGAAGAACTACTATTCCCATTCCCATGGCGGCTGGGTGCTATCTTTGGGGTCTTTAAAGCGGTGTGCACATCAGTGTTGGACTGGGCGACCAATACATCTGCGTCTATGGATTTTAGGCTCCGTACTCACAAGGACGGTAGTGTGGCTACCTCCTCCCGTGGCAAGTGCTACTAGCTAGGCTCATTGTTTGACAAATGTTGATAACAACGTAATCAGAAATGAAAACCAGTGTAAGTAGGTTCCTTTAGCCGGACGCTTGGTTTCTATTGCGAGACCAAAAGTCGACTAAAAAAACCAACTTCAACATATCAAACGAGAATTTTGATTGGTCAATTTCTTTGGTGGCCATCATGGATCTCTAGAAAATTGTCTATCATGTCTACTGGTATTTGAATGCAACTGGTTCAAATGCTAATGGTCCAGGTTAGCGTTACAAGTCCTTGGGCCTCTTGTTGATAAGGCTTCTATTTATTTTATGTTTGAAGTCAAGCTTCATAGTTCATTGTAAAGTCGACCTTCATGGTTACATTGCAATGACATTTCTGGTTTTGTGATGCCAGCTAACAAGTGACAGATTTTGACCATGATGTCAGATACTTGGTTGACAGATCATATCCCTCCATTGTCTCGTGTTTATTCTGACAAAGCTCAAACAATTGAGATCTTTGTCAGTTAGAATTATATTGAAACAAAGGATTGATTGAAGGTTTTGAAGGTGTGTATGAAGGATTTGAACAGTATAACAATCATTAACCCTTGAACTTTTAATCTGGTCAAAGCTGGCTTCTGCAAGGGTATTGAGAAATGTTCTGTTGCAGAACATGAGAAGACTATTTTAGACAATTTATGACTGGAATGACTTGCTCGATAACTGAGTTAGTCATTTCAGTTGTAAATTTAAAAATATTAATCTCTTGTTCTGCAAATGGACATTTTCTATGATAAAATAGAAATTTTCTCAAGGAAATCTTGAGAGATATAGGGTTAATGACTATAATTAGTTCAGAAGATTTGAATGTTTCGTAGACAATCTTCAATTCTTGTTCAAGAAAATAATATTTTAGGCAAGTTACCACTGGAATGATTTACCTCACTCAGTAACCGAGTGCTAGGTTTTCCACGATATTCGCTTGGCCTGCAAATTCTCAAGTCATGTTTGTGAAAGCCAACTTTGTACCTCTTAATTACTAAATGGCTAATAGATGGAACCATTTCTATTTATGCCCCGCCCATTTCGAGCCAAGCTCCACCCATGTTTGAGCTAAACTCCGCCCATTTCTAGCTAAACTCTGCCAAGTTTTTTATATGTGTTGGACTTAATTTATGCTTTTACGGCTGATGTCCCAGAATTTCAGTTTCATGGCAACTATACACGTAAGCTAGTGAATATTTTGAAACTAATTTAACTGTCTTGAAGCGAAGCAACATGGCCCAGTTATTTTGAAAATATTCACCAGAATGTTTTTTAATTATAAATTTTTCAAAGACCAACAGTTTGCCCGCATAGCAGACTTTGATGTTCATTGTGAAGCTAGATACAGCATATTAATTGTGACGTCAACTAGCTAGTGAGTAGTGACGTAATTAATTATAACATCAGATACTTGAAGGACAGATCAGATCCCCTCATATACTATCAGGAGATGGGTCATTGGTGTCAATACATTTATCTGTGGATTAACTATATTATATCACACTACTATAGCTCCAGGTCACACATTGCCATCAGTACATTTATCTGCACAGATTAATTATGTTATATCACACCAGTATATCTCCAGGAGAAGCGTCATTGGCGTCGGTACATTTACCTGTGGATTAACTATATTATACACCTGTGCGAAAGTTAAGCACCAGCAAAAACAATAGAACGTAGAAACATGATGGTACAACTAGGCTGCCATACTTTTTGTCCCCGCGTTAGCTGACATAATTCCAAGTACGAAATGCACATGCATGCATGACTTCACGCCGCTTGATGTCCGTGCGTGGCGGGAAACAGCACACGTGTTCAGTTATGTAAAAGTCCAGTTTGAGGTGTAGAACATTACATACAGATTTAGGCGACAAGATTAGGAATTTTGTGTTCATGACCGTGGTTTATTTGTACAGAGAGAATTAGCTCTTGATTGTGAACCGCTATGGCAAGACGAAGGTTAAGTGATCGTGTGAAATGGCAAATCATAGGCATGCATACCACTGGTATGTCATGCAGAGAGATTGGCAGACAGCTGAACATTAACCATACTGTAATCAGTCGTTTGATTGCAAAACATGGGCAAACTAACGAGGTGAAGGACAGGCATAGATCTGGAAGACCGAAGAAGACTACTGCCCGTGATGATCGAGTCCTAGTACGCCTTGTTAGGAGATCTCCATTCACCAACAGCAGAGTGCTCAGCCAGCAATGGGAAACGCGCAATAGAGTGTCAATGTCTACCGTCAAAAGGAGACTGTATGCTGCTGGAATGAAAGCTAGGAGACCTGTCAGACGTCCTCTCCTCACTGCACACCACAAAGAGGAGCGTCTGAGGTGGTGCAACGAAAGAAGACACTGGAACATGAGATCCTGGAGACGGGTACACTGGTCCGATGAAAGTCGGTTCCTGCTTCATGCCACAGATGGTCGAACTCGTGTATGGAGGTCCAGACGCACGGCGTACGACCAACGTAACATCATGGAAGAAGTTCCATTTGGTGGAGGTTCCGTTATGATATGGGGGTGCATCTCATTTGATTGTAAGCTGGATCTGTTGACTGTACCTGGAACACTAAATGGACAAAGATATCAAGATTCCATACTGGATAGAGTTGTGGTCCCTCATTTTGTAAATCATGCACCTGGAACCCACCCTATATTCATGGATGACAACGCCCGACCACATCGTGCTAGAGCTGTGCATGAATACCTCCGCCAGAATGCCATCGAAACCCTACCATGGCCAGCAAGGAGCCCTGACATGAACCCTATTGAGCATATCTGGGACATTCTGGGAAACATGGTGAGAAGGAGGGATCCTCCTGTGCAGAACCTACAGGAATTAACAGACGCACTCCATCTTGAATGGCAACGAATACCACAATGGCGTATCAGTCGGTTGGTGACCAGCATGAGACGTCGTGTCCAGGCCGTCATCCAGGCACAAGGTGGATATACCCGGTATTAATAATGACAGTCTCAAACTCGTGCACAGATGTTAAACTTCGTTTTCAGACACCATTAATGACAATCTAGCCACGTGTGTCAACTGTAGGGCAATAGTTGTCAGTTGTGTCAACATAACCATATTCAGGCCTCGTTTTCAAGTTCAAACAACAACATACAGTGTTTCCCCACCATCATAATCAGCATTCCTCTAGTTGCATTATTACCTCTTGCACTAAGATGGATGGGTACATAAATGTTTATGCTATTGCTTTCTTCATAGCACATGAATATACCCTCGCATGTGCGTAAAAATAGGGTGGTGCTTAACTTTTGCACAGGTGTATATATCACACCAGTATATCTCCAGGAGAAGCGTCATTGGCGTTGCTACATTTACCTGTGGATTAACTATATTATATCACACTACTATATCTCCAGGAGAAGCGTCATTGGCGTCGGTACATTTACCTGTGGATTAATTATGCTTTATACGAGGAGCTAGAGGCACAAGATATGGATCGGACAAGAGAGGTGTATAAAGCATGTCTTCAGGTTTTTCCACATAAAGTGTTCACATTTGCAAAAGTCTGGCTGCTATTCGCTCAATTTGAGATCAGACAGAGGAACCTGACAGCTGCTCGGAAAATACTGGTATGTGTTTTGTCATTGTATATCAGGGTCCGTATTCTTACGTGTCTGCTCCTATTTAGAAGACCTGACCATGTCGTACTCATGATAGCGGGCTAAATATTCATCTGATGTATGTAAGTGAATACAGTGTCTGCTCCTATTTATAAGACCTGACCACATCGTACTCATGAAGAGCGGGCTAAATATCCAGCTGATGTATGTAAGTGAATACAGTGTCTGCTCCTATTTAGACCTGACCATGTCGTACTCGTGAAGAGCGGGCTAAATATCCATCTGATGTATGTAAGTGAATACAGTGTCTGCTCCTATTTAGAAGACCTGGCCATGTCGTACTCATGATGTATGTAAGTGAATACAGTGTCTGCTCCTACTTAAAAGACCTGACCATGTCATACTCATGATGTATGTGAGTGAATACAGTGTCTGTTCCTATTTAGAAGACCTAACCATGTTGTACTCATGAAGAGCGGGCTAAATATTCATCTGATGTATGTAAGTGAATACAATGTCTGCTCCTATTTAGAAGACCTGACCATGTCGTACTCATGATGTATGTAAGTGAATACAGGGTCTGCTCCTATTTAGAAGACCTGACCACGTCGTACTCATGAAGAGCGGGCTAAATGTCCATCTGATGTATGTAAGTGAATACAGTGTCTGCTCCTATTTAGAAGACCTGACCATGTCGTAATCATGATGTATGTAAGTGAATACAGTGTCTGCTCCTATTTAGAAGACCTGACCACATCATACTCATGAAGAGCGGGCTAAATATCCATCTGATATATGTATGTGAATACAGTGTCTGCTCCTATTTAGAAGACCTGACCATGTCGTACTCATGATGTATGTAAGTGAATACAGTGTCTGCTACTATTTAGAAGACCTGACCATGTCGTACTCATGAAGAGAGGGAAATATCCATCTGACGTATGTAAGTGAATACAGTGTCTGCTCCTATTTAGAAGACCTGACCATGTCATACTCATGAAGAGCGGGCTAAATATCCATCTGATGTATGTAAGTGAATACAGTGTCTGCTCCTATTTAGAAGACCTGACCACGTCGTACCCATGAAGAGCGGGCTAAATATCCAACTGATGTATGTAAGTGAATACAGTGTCTGCTCCTATTTAGAAGACCTGACCATGTCGTATTCATGATGTATGTGAGTGAATACAGTGTCTGCTCCTATTTAGAAGACCTGACCACGTCGTACTCATGATGTATGTGAGTGAATAGTGTCTACTCCTATTTATAAGACCTGACCACATCGTACTCATGATGTATGTGAGTGAATACAGTGTCTGCTCCTATTTCGAAGACCTGACCACGTCGTACTCATGAAGAGCGGGCTAAATATCCATCTGATATATGTATGTGAATACAGAGTCTGCTCCTATTTAGAAGACCTGACCACGTGGTAATCATGAAGAGCTGGCTAAATATCCATCTGATATATGTACATGTATGTGAATACAGTGTCTGCTCCTATTTAGAAGACCTGACCATGTCATACTCATGAAGAGAGGGCTAAATATCCATCTGATGTATGTAAGTGAATACAGTGTCTGCTCCTATGTAGAAGACCTGACCATGTCATACTCATGAAGAGCGGGCTAAATATCCATCTGATGTATGTAAGTGAATACAGTGTCTGCTCCTATTTAGAAGACCTGACCATGTCGTACTCATGAAGAGCGGGCTAAATATCCATCTGATGTATGTACGTGAATACAGTGTCTGCTCCTATTTAGAAGACCTGACCACGTCGTACTCATGAAGAGTGGGCTAAATATCCATCTGATGTATGTGAGTGAATACAGTGTCTGCTCCTATTTAGAAGACCTGACCATGTCGTACTCATGAAGAGCGGGCTAAATATCCATCTGATATATGTATGTGAATGCAGTGTCTGCTCCTATTTAGAAGACCTGACCATGTCGTACTCATGAAGAGCGGGCTAAATATCCATCTGATGTATGTAAGTGAATACAGTGTCTGCTCCTATTTAGAAGACCTGACCACGTCGTACTCATGATGTATGTGAGTGAATACAGTGTCTGCTCCTATTTAGAAGACCTGACCACGTCGTACTCATGATGTATGTGAGTGAATACAGTGTCTGCTCCTATTTAGAAGACCTGACCACGTCGTACTCATGATGTATGTGAGTGAATACAGTGTCTGCTCCTATTTAGAAGACCTGACCACGTCATACTCATGATGTATGTGAGTGAATACAGTGTCTGCTCCTATTTAGAAGACCTGACCACGTCGTACTCATGATGTATGTGAGTGAATACAGTGTCTGCTCCTATTTAGAAGACCTGACCACGTCGTACTCATGATGTATGCGAGTGAATACAGTGTCTGCTCCTATTTAGAAGACCTGACCACGTCGTACTCATGATGTATGCGAGTGAATACAGTGTCTGCTCCTAATTAGAAGACCTGACCACATCGTACTCATGATGTATGCGAGTGAATACAGTGTCTGCTCCTATTTAGAAGACCTGACCACGTCGTACTCATGATGTATGCGAGTGAATACAGTGTCTGCTCCTATTTAGAAGACCTGACCACGTCGTACTCATGATGTATGCGAGTGAGTACAGTGTCTGCTCCTATTTAGAAGACCTGACCACGTCGTACTCATGATCTATGCGAGTGAATACAGTGTCTGCTCCTATTTAGAAGACCTGATGTATGCGAGTGAATACAGTGTCTGCTCCTATTTAGAAGACCTGACCACGTCGTACTCATGATGTATGCGAGTGAATACAGTGTCTGCTCCTATTTAGAAGACCTGACCACGTCGTACTCATGATGTATGCGAGTGAATACAGTGTCTGCTCCTATTTAGAAGACCTGACCACGTCGTACTCATGATGTATGCGAGTGAATACAGTGTCTGCTCCTATTTAGAAGACCTGACCACGTCGTACTCATGATGTATGCGAGTGAATACAGTGTCTGCTCCTATTTAGAAGACCTGACCACGTCGTACTCATGATGTATGCGAGTGAATACAGTGTCTGCTCCTATTTAGAAGACCTGACCACGTCGTACTCATGATGTATGCGAGTGAATACAGTGTCTGCTCCTATTTAGAAGACCTGACCACGTCGTACTCATGATGTATGTGAGTGAATACAGTGTCTGCTCCTATTTAGAAGACCTGACCACGTCGTACTCATGATGTATGTGAGTGAATACAGTGTCTGCTCCTATTTAGAAGACCTGACCACGTCGTACTCATGATGTATGTGAGTGAATACAGTGTCTGCTCCTATTTAGAAGACCTGACCACGTCGTACTCATGATGTATGCGAGTGAATACAGTGTCTGCTCCTATTTAGAAGACCTGACCACGTCGTACTCATGATGTATGCGAGTGAATACAGTGTCTGCTCATATTTAGAAGACCTGACCACGTCGTACTCATGATGTATGCGAGTGAATACAGTGTCTGCTCCTATATAGAAGACCTGACCACGTCGTACTCATGATGTATGCGAGTGAATACAGTGTCTGCTCCTATTTAGAAGACCTGACCACGTCGTACTCATGATGTATGCGAGTGAATACAGTGTCTGCTCCTATTTAGAAGACCTGACCACGTCGTACTCATGATGTATGCGAGTGAATACAGTGTCTGCTCCTATTTAGAAGACCTGACCACGTCGTACTCATGATGTATGCGAGTGAATACAGTGTCTGCTCCTATTTAGAAGACCTGACCACGTCGTACTCATGATGTATGTGAGTGAATACAGTGTCTGCTCCTATTTAGAAGACCTGACCACGTCGTACTCATGATGTATGTGAGTGAATACAGTGTCTGCTCCTATTTAGAAGACCTGACCACGTCGTACTCATGATGTATGCGAGTGAATACAGTGTCTGCTCATATTTAGAAGACCTGACCACGTCGTACTCATGATGTATGCGAGTGAATACAGTGTCTGCTCCTATTTAGAAGACCTGACCACGTCGTACTCATGATGTATGCGAGTGAATACAGTGTCTGCTCCTATTTAGAAGACCTGACCACGTCGTACTCATGATGTATGCGAGTGAATACAGTGTCTGCTCCTATTTAGAAGACCTGATGTATGCGAGTGAATACAGTGTCTGCTCCTATTTAGAAGACCTGACCACGTCGTACTCATGATGTATGCGAGTGAATACAGTGTCTGCTCCTATTTAGAAGACCTGACCACGTCGTACTCATGATGTATGCGAGTGAATACAGTGTCTGCTCCTATTTAGAAGACCTGACCACGTCGTACTCATGATGTATGCGAGTGAATACAGTGTCTGCTCCTATTTAGAAGACCTGACCATGTCGTACTCATGATGTATGCGAGTGAATACAGTGTCTGCTCCTATTTAGAAGACCTGACCACGTCGTACTCATGATGTATGTGAGTGAATACAGTGTCTGCTCCTATTTAGAAGACCTGACCACGTCATACTCATGATGTATGTGAGTGAATACAGTGTCTGCTCCTATTTAGAAGACCTGACCACGTCGTACTCATGATGTATGTGAGTGAATACAGTGTCTGCTCCTATTTAGAAGACCTGACCACGTCGTACTCATGATGTATGTGAGTGAATACAGTGTCTGCTCCTATTTAGAAGACCTGACCACGTCGTACTCATGATGTATGTGACTGAATACAGTGTCTGCTCCTATTTAGAAGACCTGACCACGTCGTACTCATGATGTATGTGAGTGAATACAGTGTCTGCTCCTATTTAGAAGACCTGACCACGTCGTACTCATGATGTATGCGAGTGAATACAGTGTCTGCTCCTATTTAGAAGACGTGACCACGTCGTACTCATGATGTATGCGAGTGAATACAGTGTCTGCTCCTATTTAGAAGACCTGACCACGTCGTACTCATGATGTATGTGAGTGAATACAGTGTCTGCTCCTATTTAGAAGACCTGACCACGTCGTACTCATGATGTATGCGAGTGAATACAGTGTCTGCTCCTATTTAGAAGACGTGACCACGTCGTACTCATGATGTATGCGAGTGAATACAGTGTCTGCTCCTATTTAGAAGACCTGACCACGTCGTACTCATGATGTATGTGAGTGAATACAGTGTCTGCTCCTATTTAGAAGACCTGACCACGTCGTACTCATGATGTATGTGAGTGAATACAGTGTCTGCTGCTATTTAGAAGACCTGACCACGTCGTACTCATGATGTATGTGAGTGAATACAGTGTCTGCTCCTATTTAGAAGACCTGACCACGTCGTACTCATGATGTATGTGAGTGAATACAGTGTCTACTCCTATTTAGAAGACCTGACCACGTCGTACTCATGATGTATGTGAGTGAATACAGTGTCTGCTCCTATTTAGAAGACCTGACCACGTCGTACTCATGATGTATGTGAGTGAATACAGTGTCTGCTGCTATTTAGAAGACCTGACCACGTCGTACTCATGATGTATGTGAGTGAATACAGTGTCTGCTCCTATTTAGAAGACCTGACCACGTCGTACTCATGATGTATGTGAGTGAATACAGTGTCTGCTCCTATTTAGAAGACCTGACCACGTCGTACTCATGATGTATGTGAGTGAATACAGTGTCTGCTCCTATTTAGAAGACCTGACCACGTCGTACTCATGATGTATGTGAGTGAATACAGTGTCTGCTCCTATTTAGAAGACCTGACCACGTCGTACTCATGATGTATGTGAGTGAATACAGTGTCTGCTCCTATTTAGAAGACCTGACCACGTCGTACTCATGATGTATGTGAGTGAATACAGTGTCTGCTCCTATTTAGAAGACCTGACCACGTCGTACTCATGATGTATGTGAGTGAATACAGTGTCTGCTCCTATTTAGAAGACCTGACCACGTCGTACTCATGATGTATGTGAGTGAATACAGTGTCTGCTCCTATTTAGAAGACCTGACCACATCGTACTCATGATGTATGTGAGTGAATACAGTGTCTGCTCCTATTTAGAAGACCTGACCACGTCGTACTCATGATGTATGTGAGTGAATACAGTGTCTGCTCCTATTTAGAAGACCTGACCACGTCGTACTCATGATGTATGTGAGTGAATACAGTGTCTGCTCCTATTTAGAAGACCTGACCACGTCGTACTCATGATGTATGTGAGTGGATACAGTGTCTGCTCCTATTTAGAAGACCTGACCACGTCGTACTCATGATGTATGTGAGTGAATACAGTGTCTGCTCCTATTTAGAAGACCTGACCACGTCGTACTCATGATGTATGTGAGTGAATACAGTGTCTGCTCCTATTTAGAAGACCTGACCACGTCGTACTCATGATGTATGTGAGTGAATACAGTGTCTGCTCCTATTTAGTAGACCTGACCACGTCGTACTCATGATGTATGTGAGTGAATACAGTGTCTGCTCCTATTTAGAAGACCTGACCACGTCGTACTCATGATGTATGTGAGTGAATACAGTGTCTGCTCCTATTTAGTAGACCTGACCACGTCGTACTCATGATGTATGTGAGTGAATACAGTGTCTGCTCCTATTTAGAAGACCTGACCACGTCGTACTCATGATGTATGTGAGTGAATACAGTGTCTGCTCCTATTTAGTAGACCTGACCACGTCGTACTCATGATGTATGTGAGTGAATACAGTGTCTGCTCCTATTTAGAAGACCTGATGTATGCGAGTGAATACAGTGTCTGCTCCTATTTAGAAGACCTGACCACGTCGTACTCATGATGTATGCGAGTGAATACAGTGTCTGCTCCTATTTAGAAGACCTGACCACGTCGTACTCATGATGTATGCGAGTGAATACAGTGTCTGCTCCTATTTAGAAGACCTGACCACGTCGTACTCATGATGTATGCGAGTGAATACAGTGTCTGCTCCTATTTAGAAGACCTGACCACGTCGTACTCATGATGTATGCGAGTGAATACAGTGTCTGCTCCTATTTAGAAGACCTGACCACGTCGTACTCATGATGTATGTGAGTGAATACAGTGTCTGCTCCTATTTAGAAGACCTGACCACGTCGTACTCATGATGTATGTGAGTGAATACAGTGTCTGCTCCTATTTAGAAGACCTGACCACGTCGTACTCATGATGTATGTGAGTGAATACAGTGTCTGCTCCTATTTAGAAGACCTGACCACGTCGTACTCATGATGTATGTGAGTGAATACAGTGTCTGCTCCTATTTAGAAGACCTGACCACGTCGTACTCATGATGTATGTGAGTGAATACAGTGTCTGCTCCTATTTAGAAGACCTGACCACGTCGTACTCATGATGTATGTGAGTGAATACAGTGTCTGCTCCTATTTAGAAGACCTGACCACGTCGTACTCATGATGTATGCGAGTGAATACAGTTTTCACATCAAGAGTATACTTACCTCCCTAATACTTTTGATATTGCTAAATATCGGCTTTCACTCAATAAAACACTCAGATTAAAAACAGTTAGGTGCCCCTACTGGGCAGGGAGTCAGAGGTAGTCCGGCGGATGCTCGCCCCACCACCGCGCATGCGCCGACTACTACTTCCTCTTTGCTCATTTATTGGCAAAGGGTTACATGCGGTTTTGTGTTCTTCATACTTTTCTGCGCGTTGCCTTGTTTTTTGCTCACGTTTGACGATTATTTTTTGGTGGAAGCATGTCGGAAAGGGAGGATTCGCCTTTAGAAGGAGCGGGATCGCTTTATCAGGTGAATTCTTTGATATGCTAGCGTGTTTTGTCCCGGTTTAATGTATTTCCGGGACTCGCGCTTACCGTGATTAGCGCCTGATTATGTTGGTTTTTTACAACATGGTGCTTCATATGTCTCATTTCTCTTTGTGTTTTGTCCACAGGTATCGCATAGACGCTTTGATGGACTTCTCGGCACAAGAGGATATGTTTTCTCTCCACCACGGTTCCATTTCCTACTAATACTGTTAGGTTATCTAACCAAAAGATCTATGTTCAGTGAGTTGGAGGCCTGTTATAAAGGTCTTCTCACTTTGCCCTCTTGCTCCAATTCCTTCCCCTGAGGTGGAGAGAATGTAGAGGCGTACTATGGTGGAGTTCTCCGGTTCATCACGTTGGATGGTTTGTCTATACAAGGATCAGGTATCTAATTATAATGTAAACAAAAGGGGAGATAATTTCCCTTTTTGCCAATGCTAGAATTGGAAGGAGTTATCTCTGTATATCTGATTGTTGTGTACTCGAAATGCCAATTCAACGGAAATGTTCCGTTTACTTATACAATTCGTTCTTGCTCTTGGTGCTTGTTGCGGATCGATTAATTTGGTCACGAGAGTGATGACGTCATAATCGGCCTTGGCCTTTTTATTAACAATTAACGTTTTGTCCATGGCTGGTTCTTCTTGATTTCTGATCTTGATGATCCTGTCCTCTCTTTTTAGTTGGTTTTGAGTTCGCTAACCTTAACTATCTTGCTCATTGTCCCTGTCCTTTGTCCTGTTTCAGAGACCTGGTTGCCCGTCCTGCGGGAGGTTTCTTAAAAGCCGCTTCGTCCCGCACTTGTGCTTCAGCTGCAGTCCCTGTGGACCGTTGCTGAAGTGCGACGTATGTAAGCTGTGGGGGGGCGAATTAATGTCTGATTTTCTCGCATTGCAGGCAAGGGAGAAGGTAATGGAGGAAGAGAGGAAGAAGAAGGAGAAAGTGTGTAAGAAGGGTAAGAAGAAGGCCTCATCCGCGGTGGATATGGAGGCCTTCAGGTCCGAAATGTTGCAAGAGATGCAGAGGACAATAAAGGATCTGGTCCCAGAGTTGCTTCGTGGCATGCTCCCTGGGCCAGCTCCTTTGTTGTCCTCGGCATCTGCTTACGAGCAGGTGATCCCCGCCTCTGAATCCGGTCTCTTTAGGTCCGGTCCGGTTGTGGATTCAGAGGTGGCCCCTTTGTTGGGGGCAGTCCAAGGCCCTGGCAGCAGGCATGGCGCCGCGCCGAGGGGCCGTGGACAACGGTTGTTGCTGGGACCCGCGGTCTGCTCATCAGACCCCGGGTATCCGCGCGCCGAAGGTGCCAAACCCTCCTATGGCACCTTTCCTGGCCAGTCCGGGTTAGCTCTCTTTGCTGACCCGGAGTCTAATCTTTCTGGCCAGGAAGAAGAGGATCTCCTGCTGGGGTCGCCTTCTGAGGACGTGGCCATGGAATACGACGTCTGTGCACCCCTCGCGGGGAATGCAGGCGACGTGTTCCATGGTTCTACTCACGCAGGAGTAGATTTCACGGTCCAGAGGGTGTCCCCGGGCGGTGCTGTTGACCACGGATACCGCATACCTCGGCTTGCCGATGGTATGGCTGGTGCTGGTCAGACCCGTGGTAGAGCGGTGTTTACCCCGCGCTCTGCCACGGCGCCTGCTCCTGGTCAAGCCGCGGATTTTAGCATGCCTGCTCTCTCGGGCCCGCATGCTTTTCCAGGCTTGCCAGGGGTATCAGCTTACCCGCCGTCGACATCAACTGCGAGTGCTCTGGAGGAAGACGAAGGCCCTCGTCTAGTAGAGCGCTCGCAGTTAGCCACGGAGGAGGATTGGTCGGACGCTTGCCAGTGGCTGGTAAGTGTGCGGCCAGATCTACCCGTGGAGCTGCCGGCTAGCCAGCGTGACCATCGGCCGTGGTTAGCTGGTAGGCCGGCGGCTACCGCTATGCCATCTCTGCCGCTTGCTGAGCATGTCGTGGACATGTTCGAAGCGGCAGAGGCGTCCATTAAGGTGAATGGACGTCTCGCGAAGGCCCCTCGCGAGGTGGCGAAGCGGTGCCGCATCGTGCCCCTGGATTACCAGCGGTACGGTGTGGTGCCGAAGCCGAGCGTTGATGATCGCGCGGCTTTGGGCGAAGATGCGCGGCCGGGCTCCCGTTCTGACACGGGAGTCTTGTGCTCGAACGCGTTGCGTTCGGCAAATGCCGCGCTGCGGGATGCGGAGGAGAGTGGGAGAGCGTCGATTGCCGCTCTGTCCCACGTTTCCCAGCTGCTACAAGGGGTGGTAGCGGCTTCCGCATCACGCCAACCAAGCCCGGTGACAGTCCAGAGAGCCATTCAGGATGGTATCAACCTGGCTTTGGACTGTTTGACGCGGGCGGTAACCAGAAGTGTCCGGGCGAGGCGCACGTTTGCGCTTGACAATCTGTGCCCGTCCCAGGACCTGTATAATAGGCTGCTGCGGACGCCTATGACAGGTCCTGGTCTCTTTGGAGGTGAGGGATGCAGGCACCTCCAGGAGACGGTCACTCTGGTTAATAACCAGAGGGCGCTGCGGGAACAATTTGAGGTGCTCCGGCGGGAGCGTGTTCGCGCGGCACCCCCTGCGTATCGTCCTCTGCAGGCTCGAGGTGGTGCTGGCCAGGTCAGGGGCCAGCCACCGTCGCAACGTAGGCCTAGGCCACGGGCGATTCGGCCAGCAGTGAGGGGGGCGCAGGCTCCCCAGCCGCACCCAGCCAGACAGCCGCCCGCGCACCGTGGTGCGCGCGGCGCTGGGCGGGGCGCGCGGGGATCTGGTCGCGGTAATCGGGCCTGATGGCCTGGTTACCGCGGTGGGAACCACTCCGGTGTTTCAGGCCGAGAGAACAGTGCCACTCTGGCCCTCCTTATGTCCACCTCTATCCCTAGGTGGACCGGTGGGCGGCCGTTTGGCCGCCCGCTTGCCAGAGTGGAAGCGGTTGACTCAGGACCGTTTAGTCTTGCGATGGCTTTCGGTCGGGTATCGTCCCGACTGGGTGACAGGCCCGCCATCGCGACTGTCTCTCGCGCCGATCTGGACTCCCATTCCACGGGATCCGGATCAGAGGTTGTGTATAGAGGAGGAAATAAATTCCCTCATACTAAAAGAAGCCATTCAGCCGGCACAGAGGTGCCCGGGCTTCTATTCAACCCTGTTCTTAGTAACAAAAAACACCGGAGGGTGGAGGCCGATTCTCAACCTCAAGCCGTTGAACAAGTTCATCGAGACACCCAGTTTCAAGATGGAGACTGTGCGCTCGGTGTTGGCGGGGTTAGAGCGAGGGATGTGGACAGCGTCGATAGATTTGAAGGATGCTTATTTCCACATTCCCATAGAGAGGAGTTTCCGTCGCTTCCTGAGATTTGCATTTCAGGGCCGGCGGTGGGAATTCAGGGTGTTACCCTTCGGAATTTCCACGGCTCCTCGGGTCTTCACCCGTGTGGTTCTCGCGATCACTGCATACCTCGCAGGAGAAGCATAGCAGTCCACACGTACATAGACGACTGGCTATTGAAAGCACACACCCGGGAATCGTTGTCAGCCAATCTGGAGATTGTTTTGAAAACTCTCTCGGACTTGGGCTGGATGATCAATTTCCCGAAATCAGAGCTAACTCCATCCCAGAAGTTTGTTTACCTGGGCATGTTCTTCGATCTGGAGACGGGGTATGTGTACCCCACTCAGGAGAGGGTTCAAGTACTCATCTCGGTAATTCAGTCGGTGTGCGACAGTCGTCATGTCCTGGCACGGGTTTACTTGAGAATGCTGGGCTTGATGGTTTCTTTGGAACCAGTCATTCCACAGGCCGCCTTGCGCAGGCGTCCGATCCAGTTGTTTCTCATGACACAGTGGACCCAGAGTTCAGGTTCGCTGGACTCGAACGTGTCGGTGTTGGCGCCTCTGATTCACCACCTGCAATGGTGGTTGAATACAGAGAATCTCTTGCTGGGGGTTTTGCTAACCCCTCCCCACCCTCAGGTGACTGTGTATACAGATGCATCGATGGAGGGGTGGGGAGCTTGTCTGGAAGAGTCCACAGTATCAGGGCTTTGGGATCTGGATCAGTCCAAGGAACATATCAATCTACTAGAGCTAAGAGCAGTAGTCCTGGGCCTGGAACATTTCTTACAGAAAGTTCAGGGCAAGATTGTTCTAATTCGTTCAGACAACTCAACAGTAGTGACTTACATAAACCGCCAGGGCGGAACGAAGTCGCCCAGTCTCTGTATGATGACATGGGGACTGCTTTGTTGGTGCCTGGATCATGGGATCACCTTGAAAGCAGTTCATATTCCGGGGAGGTTAAATCTGCTAGCAGACTCATTGAGCCGAAGGATGAGTGTTTTACCCACGGAATGGCAACTAAATCAATGTGTGGCGGATCGTCTGTTCGACCATTGGGGGAAACCCAACATAGATTTGTTCGCGATGAAGAAGAATGCGAAGATGACGACGTACGTCTCTCCGATTCCAGACCCAAGCGCTTTCGCAACAGATGCGTTAGCTATCAGCTGGGAGGGAATGTATGCATACGCATTCCCCCCAGCAATCCTGATTCCAAAGGTGCTTCAGAAAATCAGGCAGCAGGAGTGCCAAGTGCTTCTGATCGCCCCGGATTGGCCAAGCCGATCGTGGTATACGGATCTGCTGGACCTTCTGGTCTGCAATCCGGTTCCGCTGCCTCTGATGGACAACCTTATCTTCCAGGGCAAGGCCCTTCACGACAATCCGTCAATGTTCCGATTGACTGCGTGGATGTTGTCAAGGAATCTAGAATTAAGGAGGGCTTTTCTGAGCAAGCGGCCATGTTTATGGCCAAAGCCAGGAGGGGGTCAACCTCCAGAGCATATAATTATAAAATCAACAGATTTGCAGAATGGTGCTCAAAAAGATGTATTGATCCAATGGAATCATCTATTCAGGTAGTGGCTGATTTCCTCTGTCACCTATATGATGCCTATAGCCTCAAGCCTAACTCTATTGCTGGTTATAAGTCAGCTTTAATGACTGTTATTCCTTGCTTGGCTAATAGGGGGAGTGATGAAGTAAGTACATTAAATGTATTAATTAAAGGCATGGGCAATCTAAGACCAAGGAATCCTCCACTGATTCCGTCTTGGAGTTTATCACTGGTGCTCCAGGTACTAGGTGATAAGCCTTTTGAACCACTTAGTTCCATTTCTATGAAAATGTTAACTCTTAAAACTGTATTTTTAATTGCTGCGGCCTCGGCAAGGCGTAGGAGTGAAATTCACGCCTTATCAGCCGAGGTTGACCGTTTTGTGGTTACAGGGGAAGGCCTTAAGCTTCTACCTAGGATTAATTTCTTGTCTAAAAATCAGTCATTGAAATATCCAGGTCAACCTATTTTTTTGCCATCTTTAACTAGATATGATCCTAATTCTAAAGTATGGTGCCCCGTACGGGCGCTGCTCCGGTACAAACAGCGTACTTCGGAGTGGCGTACCGACCAGTCAGCGTTATGGTTGTCATATATTGAACCCCATGGTAGGGCGTCTAAGGACACCATTTCTAGGTGGATTGTGGAATGTATTCAATTTTGTCACAAATCCGCCACCCGGGCGACAGGTTGACGTGGCCAAGGCTCACAGTGTCCGCGGTGTCGTGACATCCACTGCCCTTTTTAATGGGGTCCCTGTGGATGATATTATGTCAGTGGCTCAGTGGCACTGTGAGTCTAGTTTTACAGACTATTACCTCCGTGACACCTCTAACCCTCTCGCCTTGTCGATTTTGAAACAATAACCGCTTTATGTTTGTGAAGAGTGCCTCCGCATTGCTTATATACTTCGCCATTCAGCGACGGTGACAACCACTTGTCGGGACTGTATCATCCTTCTCTACTGGATTCATGATGACAGCTTCCTAGGACAACAAGGTCAGTCTTGTTCATGTGTTGTTCATTGTTTGTATTGTCACGTTACCCAGTGTTATTAATATGGTGATGGTTTATGTGGGTTGTGGTTCTTTAGAGAGAGTATACGAAAATGGAGCCTTTTCGTCTCTGTCCTATAGTACTTAGCACTAGTACGAAGAGAGCGTGTAGGACATTGAGGTCATTTAATCTTCCTCCCAAGGGAGGGGGGGGAGCGCATATGACAAATCGGTCATCTCTCAGGCATCGGTTGTGTTATCCGATGGTTTATCAAATCCTGACTGTGTTTTCACACAGTTTCAGACGTCATAAGTGCCTTAAATGCTTGAAAGCGTATAGGGAAGAGCTGGTCTTTTGAACACACGTGTCATGCG
>JAVVLW010004857.1:0-25000 GCA_034401795.1 Chaetoderma sp. LZ-2023a
GGGGGTGATCACCTTGGTCGGAAACAGCGTGAACGCCATCCAGATCAAAACCTTTATGGAAGAGGCAGAATATATCAAGATCAAGGTAACAACCAGCAACTCTGTGATTGGCATTGTCAATTATTACTGCCCTAATGACAAGAATCTCTCACTTGACACAATCCAGGTCCCGGACTGCCACTTCCTCATTGCGGGAGACTTTAATAGCCAGTCCCAGAGCTGGCGATACAGAACACTTGATAAACGAGAAGAAGACACATTGAAGCATGGCAAGATGAAAAGCACCTTTTACTTGTCAACGATCCCACAGATCAGCCTACCTTCTACGCGCTCCGATGGCACTTGACAACAACGCCAGACTTTGCATTTTGTACAGAATACATTCACAGAAACCTCAGTAGACTGGTCGGATCGCAGTTAGGAGGAAGCGACCACTGCCCAGTCCTCCTCTCTCTTTCTGGAAATATTTCGACAAGTTCACTTCAACATCCAAGGTGGAACTACAAAAAGGCAAATTGGAGTCTGTTCGCTATTCGTTCCAATGAGCTTGCCCAAAATATAGCAGTAGAAGGGAGAAACATCAACAATGTGGTCAAGGAATTTAATTCAAGTAACCTCAAGGCTGCCAACGAAACGATTCCTCGAGGGTTCAGGAAAAACTACCGCCCCTACTGGACAACAGAACTGCAAGCAGCACATGATAAACTAGACAAGGCCAGAGAAGATACAGAGGGTAATCCCTGTCATGAAAACCACTTCACGCTACAACAAACTAAAGCCAGGTATCTAAATACCAAGCTGGACGCCAAAAGAAGAAGCTGGATGGAAAAGACGGCAGGGTTTAATTTAGAGAGAGACCTACCATCATCTCTCGAGGCCAGAGCAAGTGACCATTTTTCGTCTCAGAACTGGACACAACAGACTAAACCAACACATGTACAGGCGGTTCCACCTTACGACATCACCCGCTTGTCCTTGTGGAGAAGCAGAACAGACCACAGAGCACATACTTCAATGTTGCAGTACGTATCAGCTGCTGAGAGAAGAGATCTGGCCTTTGTCAACCTCTTTTCTTGAAAGCTGTATGGGCATGTGGAAGAACTGCAGTAAACCACAGATTTGATCTTGAGAACGGCTCTCCAAGTGTGATACCATCGATCGAAAAGAAGAAGAAGAAGCAAAGAATTACAAAGACATACAATTCATACAACGTGTCGGAGTATTTGAGATTTGGTGACGGTCTCTATGGAACCATTTGTGACGTAATGGTTGTGACGTCACCATATACTCGCTGAGCAGATTATGACGTCATACGAGGTCAGATGATGGATGGATGGATACTCTGGAAAGGTGAATTAGTACGATCCGATAGTATCGCGAGAATGGTCTTTGAGATGCACGAGGCCTTGAAGGACTTGGTGTCCTGATCAGCGTGCTACCCTGAGTAAACCGATGCATAAACATACATAAACAAGCCAAGCATTTGTATTGTGTCAACTGATTTGGTCAAGCCGGTCAAAGCGACTTGCGGAATCTCCATTTGCATGCCAAGAGAAGACTATCTTTGAAAATTTACCGAGCCAATTATTCCAGTGGTACATTTTTGAAAAAGTGTATTCTCTTAGCACACAAATAGACACTGAAGTGTTAATGCATCGATCAACTTAATATCTTAAACAACTGGATACCGGGAGCAATTGTCCACATCCAACGGTCGTTAATGACGTGCAAAGAACGGGCCAATGATATCTCACATGAAAAGAATGTATAATGAACGGAAAATTATATCTCACATGCAAATAATGTATGATGAACAGGCCAATGATATCTCACGTGCATGGAATGGATGATGAACGGGCCAATGATTTCGTACAACCAAATAATGTATGATGAACGGACCAATGATATCTCACATGCAAATAATGTATGATGAACGGACCAATGATATCTCACATGCAAAGAATATATGATGGACGGACCAATGATATTTCACATTCAAATAATGTATGATGAATGGACCAATGATATCTCATAGCCAAATAATTTATGATGAACGGAATAATGATATCTCACATCCAAATAATATATGATAAACGGACCAATGATATCGCACATGCAAAGAATGTATGATGAACGGACCAATCATATCTACAAACAAAAGAATGCACGATGAACGGACCAATGATATTCCACATGCAAAGAATGTATCATGGACGGACCAATGATATCCCAAATGCAAAGAATGTATCATGGACGGACCAATGATATCTCACATGCAAAGAATCTCCCACTATGAAGATTTCTATTGATTGTTTCAAACCGATCCAAGATCTTTCATCTGGTTGATGAGATAACACGTATAACTATATTATATTTACACTGTAACACAATAATCTATTTGCAGAGCTAAGAGTTTAATGCTCACGACATGGGCCAAGGATGGACTAACTATCCAACACTACAAGTGGATATTTCCAAGAGGAATTTCCAACTTCCTAACATTACCCTTTTTCCTTATTAAATCAAAAACCATTCGACGTCATATTCATAATAACAAGGTGAATGGAGACTTAAAGCACCTATGACATTATGGTTTTGCCTAGACGTTTAAGGACTTAATTTCTGTTTTGCTTTGAAATCATGTGGGATTAAGTAAGATCGAAAAAAACAAGGCCTATTCCAGTGTGTCTAAGATGCTCAGCTCATTGTTAATTATTAACAGATTGGTGGTAGGTATAGAGACGAAGTTCTCCATCCATCGGTTCGGATGGTGCAATAGGACAAGAGTTTATTCGGATGTATGGTAATGTGCGACAAGAGAGCGTGATTGGTTAACCTCTACTTGAACCAAGAGGGCATCGAGCGAATGAAGTGGCCAACTCGATCTCCAGCCATTGTACTTGTTCTTAAACGCCATTGCTATGATTTAGACGAGGTAAACTCCGGCCACGTGGACACGGTTACTATGATATCTGTGAGATAACCTCCACTCACTAAGACACGGTGACAAGGGTTCTATGAGCTAAACTCAGACCAGTTAGGCACAGTTACTATGAGGTATAATCGATTGTTAACAATAACCTATGAATATTAATTAATAAAATATTTTAGCACTTTACCAACACCCCCCCCCCCCCCCACCCTCTAATAATTGTCTGTATCACATAGTATATTATTCGAATTGATTAGAGGTGTATATATATTCACAGCAGAATACTTGAAAATAAAATTGTCAAAACTTTATACTTCTGGAGGGTTAAATTATGGGGCTGGATGTCATGAAACGAAATCATTACATATACGTAAATAAGTTTAGATTTTACAGTCTCGCTTTCATCGAAGTGCTCATCGACTTTACATCTCATACTCTGGCCATTAGGCCTGTTCTCCATTAGAGAGCTTTCAGCTACATTGTACTGTAATCTTCGGGAATTCAGCGTTCAAGGTATATACAACAATCACAACACGTGCAAAACGTGGCCGGAAGTTAGCTAAAAATGGCCGAGGGATAAATTGGTTTCTGGTTGATGAGTAAAACTGGATTTATCATATTCATTAAATGCTTTATGCTTTGCTCATAATATAAACCGGCAATGGGTTTTTTTTCTCTAATTCCAGTTGCCATTGATCTGACACTAATCGGATCGGTGATCTGAACACCCTCAAACAATGGACCTTTCCATTTTAGCTATGACCCACCCATCTCTAGCTAAGCTAAATATTTTGAAAACAATTCGACTGAACGCCACGAACGCATTTCAATCAAATTGTTTTCAAAATATTCAGCCTACCCAGAGTTAAACCCGGAGGAAAATGTGGTCTGCAGAAATTCAACAGGCACACAGTTAAAATCATACATGTATTATTGACTTTTCCAGAGTATCCATCGACGATCTGACATCATATGACGTCATAATCAGCTAAGCGGCGTTTAGGATGCCGTCATAATCATTACGTCATAAATGATTCTATACGGCCTATCTTAACTCTTAATAGTCCGACACGTTGTACAAATTGTATGTCTTTACTCTTTAATAAACATGCTCTAAATGCATAAATCTTTTGCTACATAACGTGATCTAGGCCACGGTTCTGGCATCATTACTATGAAGTGATGGTTCTCAATAATTCTCGGAATTTAACGAGGCTTGGACGAGATGTTATCGTTAAGAGCGTATAGAATGACTATGTATCCTAGATGGATGTGGAATCAGATTCCCAATGCAAATTGAACTACTATTTTCCCAATACTTGAGACAATAAAATACACAGTAGTCGTGTAATGGATGGCGTGGAATAAGCCTTTGCCAGTGCAGGTAAGACGTATGTTTTGGACGTTGAGTGCATTTCGTTCAGTGGCAGACCATACATGTCTTAGGAATGTACCAGTTTGTTGTTGTGTTGATCTCATGGATAGAATTACCATACGAGAATGAAAATATATACAGGACCATCAATCATTTTGATGTCATAATCAACTACGTGACCTGTAGGATGACGTCATAATTAATTTCGTCATGAATGACATAAATAAGTTCGTCTCGAACGCTTAATTGATGACGGACTACGCGTTGTTGTACGAATTATATGTGTATTATTTAATACACATTCTGTTGAATATTTTGAAATTAATTTGACTGGGAGTTGTTGTTGCCATAGGCAGCAACAGCGCCCAGTCAGATTAGTTTCAAAACAATAGTTTCCTGGAAATAATAGATCTATCCCAATACGGGCGAAGTGCTCGTGGAGCTTAGCTAAAGATTGGTGGAGCTTAGCTAAAGATGGGCGGGGCATAGATAAAACTGGATTCCTCCATTCTTTTTAAATGTATTACGTAATAAATTTGATAATGGCTAGGTATACTATTTAACTTGCTGTGCATCGAATAGCTAGTACACCTAGGATTATCTAACATTATACCAAATCATTTCACAGAACACCACGAATCATATATATCTAGAGAACAAGGATCCTAGACTCATGGCCACACTCCAGGATTGGAAGTATTTATTCTCGGTTCTTATCATTATTAGAACTTTCGCAAACGTGCTGTGATTGATGCTTCGACTCCGCGAAGAATCTAAGAATGTTGACCAGTTCCCGGTTCTTCATTCTGCTTAGTATCGTGGACATGTTTGTTCTGTACATTGGAATTATCCCTGGATGGATTAGAGCAACATTCTCAATTACCATAGAATGTAGAGCAAAATCAAATTCTTCAATTTGTATGTCTTTGTTTTATGTTAGTCACCATTTGTCAGCTTGGTTGATACTTGATTGTACACCTGACTTTCGACCTGTTTATTTGCCGATTAAAGTTAAGATATTATGTTTGACCAAATCTGGATGGATTAGTATGTTCTTGATTACTTTAGTTCCTGTACATTGCTTAATCTTTTACGGAACATTTGCGCATAAACTCAGAAATTATAGACACCTTTTAGAAAACCAGTGAGACCTGATTAATTAGTTTCTCTTCCATCATCCCATTTGCGATACTCTTGACATGTGACACAGAAATTGTTCTCAAGCTTGTAATCGACGGTGTGAAAGAAACAATAACAGGACATGTCTTGTCACCCGTACGCAGTCGCATAGGTTTACACAACGAACAGTCGCAATTCTAGCTGTCGGGGTGGGTGTGGTGGGAGGGCGGGGGTAGGGGTGGGTGGGTGGGGGAGGCTAAATATTATCTACATTTTTACAACTTCACCTGTGTAAATATTACTTTTGACAGAGACAGGTTTGCCAGATAAGAATAATAGTCTCGAGACAATTGTATAGATCATTTTCAATGGAGGATTCCAGTCTATTCATTAATCATGTGACGTCATAATCAACTACGTGACATATACGATGACGTCATACTCAGTTACGTCATAAATGGCATAGATAAGTTCGTAACGAACGCTTAATTGATGACGGAGTTAGCGTTGTTGTACGAATTGTATGGCTTTACTCATTAATAAACATGTTGTTGAATAATTTGTAACTAATTTGACTGGGCGCTGTTGCTGCCATAAGCAGCAACAGCACCAGGTCAAAATCGTTTCAAAATATTCACCATCTTACGTGTTTTCTTTTCTGGAAATTGATAGTCAGTGAATACAGCGATCGATCGGTCCCAACACGAGCGAAGTGAAAATCCAGTCCTAAGTAACATGATTAAGAGATTTCTGTTATATTTCCAACACATAATCTTGAAATCAGACACGGAGGAAACATTTTCTGATTAGGGAGAAGGGGTGGGCCTGAAGCGTGGTGGGTCAGGGGGATGCACAGTCTCTTTGCATGGGGTGGCCGGGTGCCCTCCCCCCAAAATCTTTAAATCTACAGTCAAACTCACTCTAAAGACCAGCTCTACCTTCCCTAATAGACCACTTTCCTCAATGCCCAAATCCAATTAAAAAATCCATTTGACCTCTATTAAGAGACCACCTGTCTTAACAGACCACCATTTGATTCTCTCTCGGGTTGTCTCTAAAATAGATTTGACTGTGTGTGCTTTTAGTCTTGCATTTCAAGAGGTGAACCTTCAACTCCCACGACACGCCTGCTGGTGCTGCTGCCGCTGCGGAGTGCTACTACTACTACTACTACTACTACTACTACTACTACTACTACTACTACTACTACTACTACTACTACTACTACTACTACTACTACTACTACTATAATTATTATTATTATTTATTATTATTATTATTATTACTACTACTACTACTACTACTACTACTACTACTACTGCTGCTGCTGCTGCTGCTGCTGCTGCTGCTGCTGCTGCTGCTGCTGCTGCTGCTGCTGCTGCTGCTGCTGCTGCTGCTGCTGCTGCTGCTGCTGCTGCTGCTACTACTACTACTACTACTACTACTAGACATGGATATGCGTACATACTGTAACCACTCGTGTCACAACGTGACAAAGGTGTGAATAAATCAATCCATCCTTTATTCAGCCGATTCTATAACAAAGCGGAACAATGACCAAACGTCGTAAATGTATACATTTACACACAGAGGTAGACAACGTAGTCTATATTTAGCTATTACCGGTGCCAATATATCTATTCATCATTGTGGTAGAACAAAGCGCCATGAAACAACGCACTAAGCAAAGCATCAAGCTGTTAGATATATCCATATATAGCGACCCATACAATACACAAGCTAATATCTTATCTCTTGACACTCTCCGCATTTGTCCATCAAAGTAATACAGCAATGTGTTATTAGGAAAGGAATATGAATATTCCAAGATAACGCAGGTTACTGGGCCAGTACTGGGACAATATCGAGCCATATCGGCCCGCTATTGCTCCAGTACCGGCTCCGAAAACGGCATTATCAGGATTATATACAATTTGTACTTTTTCTAAGATATAAAACATAATTGTGTGAATAATCTGGCTAACACCGACTTCATTTTCTGCGCATGAAATTGTTACGTAGGCATATGATCGTTTTATTATCTTAGAATAAAATGTAAGTGAAACGACATTTTTAAAAGTGTAATTATTATATTTTATTTTTTTAGCCAATATTTTAATTTTTATTTTAATTTATTTACTGTTGGTAACTAGCATATGTCGATCTATCTGTCTGGCTGTCAAATATTTTATATTTCTGACAAATATTCCTAAGTCGTAACTATAGCGCGTCTTAATAAGAATTTTAGCAATAGATTTCTTTAATTTTCTTAAGAAACCTTTTCGTTTGTCTTTTGTGTTAACGTAGAAACTGCTTTTAGCTTAATCTCTTTGACCATGAATTCACCGACTCTCAGTTTAAAAGTTACATTTGAACTGGTGAATATTTTGAACTAATTTAACATATAACCATAGGCGACAACAACTCCCAGTCTAATTAGTTTTAAGATGTTCAACATAATGTTCATTTGCAAATGAATCAGACTTATAAATCATCCACTAATGACGGACCTCTCGAATTTTGTGACAGAACTATAGGCCTACACCATTATGATTGTGACGTCAGCTAGTCAGGTTCATTAGGACATTGTCTTTACTGACTTCATATGCACGTGAATGCAATTCACCTTTCCACTGTATCTATCCATCATATGACGTCATAATCAACTACGTGATGTATAGAATGACATCACAATCATGTCGTCATAAATTACCTCGATAAGCATGTCACGAACGTATAGTTGAAGACGGACTACGCGTTGTTGTACGAATTGTATGTCTTTACTATTAAATTAGATAAATAAAATTAATTAAATTAGGATATTAAATATCCTGTTGAATATTCTGCAACCAATTTGACTAGGCAGCAACAGCACCCCGTCAAATTAGTTGCTAAATATCCAACAACTTAATTGCACAGATTTCAGGAAATTGATAGTCAGGGCATTCAGGGATCGATAAATCCCAACACGGCGAAGTGTGGGTGGAGCTGAGTTAGTGATGGCCGGGGCGTAGCTAAAACTGGAAAGATCCATTGATCCGGGACAACAGTGGATGTATCTGATGTATTTATTCAATGATATCAATGTAAGAATGATGATGAAGTGCCTGTTTTCATGCGGCGCAAATGAATGGAAATTTCTTTCAACTGTAATCTGTTTTCATCAACCATCTACACCGTGTCTTGTCCTTTGCGAGCATCTTAAGCTCCTTTAGTTTATTATTCGTCTTCGGTTGTCTTAGATTAACTTTCTTGAGGTCTGATCGCAAAACAGTTAGTATGATATGGCGTCCAGTGCGTGCCTGATACTTGTTGGCTCCACGTGCTTTCTTCTCTGGCATTCGAGGAATATGTCCACGCATTAAACATCGCTGTTGCGCTACCCTCAGAAATAGTGAAACCGTCTTGCACAGTGTGTACAATGCTGAGTCGGAGATTAACCGGTGTGACAAGCAATGATTCGTGATGGCTCGCAGATGCATTGCGATAACAAGCATTGAGTCTGTTCAAGAGGGCTTTTCGAGATGAGGAGGTGTCACAGTTATTTAACATTACTGAGGCACATGCATCACCATATGTGTACATCCTGGCATTCATGGGAGTATTAGAGGCACGAATGTTTCATGGTACACAAGGATTTGCAGTGTCAGTTGGAGTGCAGAAAAGTGAGGCCAGGATTCTGTTCTTCCTGTCCCAAAATTAAAGTACCTTCAGTATTAGTCTCCTTTGTGCCGGACATGTATACATTTGTGAACTCCGCTTTGGTTCAGATCGTGAAGACGTGTGTGGCTTTGAGCTATTTTGCAGTTCAGCAGGCGGACACATCGTTGAATTAGCCTTGCGGTGATGCTATTGATATATCTAATTTTTACAGAAAGTGTTGTTTTGAACAAACACTTAGTTTATTCTTCGCCAGTAGGAGTTTCTCTCGGCAGGCGTAAATAATTCACCATCGTCCACTCAATTTCATAGGAGACTTGGAGAATCTTTGATTTCCTGGTGGTATAAAATGCACGTGACCTAGCTGTCTTGTAGAAGTTCCAATGCTTTGATTGAACAACCCATGTTAACATACGTCGTTTTACCATATGTGGACGCCAACTGCGGCTTCTTTTAAAGATGCTCTGCCAATTTCCTGTAAATCTGTCAATTTTATCTCCGATACGAGAACATACCATATCTGGCTGAAACATTTACACGGTCATCTGCTCTTTCAAACGTTAACTAATTGTGGCGCACGATATCATTGTGCCACTGTAAAGTATACATGAGTTAAATGTTGCTTGATTCTACCAGATGGTGTTACAGGCTTTTTAAAGTCGTCCATAGTGGATGGGTGGGGGGGGGGGTTCTGCTGATATTGATAATACCGGAGTCTGCTTAACAGGTACATAGATTAGTACCACTTAAAGCATTGACTGTTTTTATTTCGATGTCATGTGGGAATGGCCCTTTCTATTTTTAGCTATGCCACGCCCATCACTAGCTAAGCTCCACCCACACCTCACCGTGTTGGGATTGATCGATCCGCGAATACCCTAACTATCAAGTTCCTGAAAACTATACAGGGAAGCTGTTGAATATTTTGTAACTAATTTGACTGGGTGCCTATGGCAGCAACAGCGCCAAATCAAATTAGTTTCAAAATATTCAACAGAATATTTATTAAATAGCAAAGACATCCAATTTGTACAACAACGCATAGACTGTCTTCAAATATGCGTTCGTGACGTACTTATCGACGTCTTTCATGACGTCATTCATTATGATGTTCTTCTACACATCACGTAGTTGATTATGACGTCATGTGATGGGTGTTAATCCGGAGTAATGCCATATTTTAGTGTGGCGTTATTCCGGGTTCACTCTCTAATGTCATCACAGCCTATAAGTAAACTCAGTCCTACAATTCGGCATAATTTAGTACAGCCTATTTTTACCACGTTATTGTGTGTTGCTGGTAGAATGCATGTCAACTTGCCAGTTGCTCCTTGTGTCGTGTCAGCCATTTACGCCACATTTGTTCTAGCTGTTGTTTAAATGATAGAAAAGACAAGCAAACACTAAATCTGGGCAGATATTAGTATTCCCTTGTAGGAATCTGAACAATGCTGGATATCAGGGGTCTTCTATCCGAACAACCCATCCCATGCTTACATTGAAAAAAGGTACATCCTTGACGTCAGGTAGCCTACTTCAGGCGTTACGCATTTACCGTACGCATCTCACCGTCATTTGATCCCTGTATATTTAATTGGAAACCAGTTAGTCACATGTTACTACACTCAACAAAGATCTCACCTTTTAGCAAATGCATGCATGTCTGAATTCCTGCAGAAGCACAGGCCACGATATATCATAGTCTCTTTCTCATATCTTTTTCAATTTGTTTTTAAATATTAGCTGACGTCAAGAGGCAAATGTCTTACAGTAACCGCCTGAAGTGTATGTCTTTGGTGAATTTACAATTTAATATACATTCTGTTAATGATTTTGAATCTAATTTGACTGGGAACTGTCGAATATTCCTTCCATCAAACGCAATCTATTGTTACTGGCCTGTATGCGTCTTAGGGTTAAGAGGAAACCTGCTTTTGCCCATTTATTGCTAAATCTAACAGCTCTCACCTTTTGATAAATGCATAGAATCATGGTCTGAGTTCCTGCAGAAGCACATGCCACGATTATTTTTTTAAATAACTTGGCTGGGAGCTGTTGAATATTCCCTCCATTAAATGTAATGTGTTATTCCTCGGTCTCTAAGGGTATGGTCAAAGGGTTAAGAAGAAATCTCCTTTTACCCTGAAATGGCTAAATATTTGCTAATTAAATGTTCAGTTACAGGCCATGAGAACACCTTTTTAAATAAGGTTACCACTGGAATGACTGGCTCTGTTACCGAGCCAGTCATTCCAGTGGTAACATTTCAAAAATAGTCTTCTCTCGGTCTGCAAATGATCATGCCTCAAGACAATATCGGAGGCCGGTTTTGGTCAATTTGTAATGAAATGGTTAATAATAAGTGTGCTTTTCCGCCACAATGTTGTAGTTGTTTGAAAGAGAATAACCTTGTTTCCAGATAGTTATCCTTTTTGTCGCTTAGAATAAATCCTTACCTTATCATTCATGTCTCGTGTTTCTCTCAAACTAGATCGATTGATCAATGTTGTCTCTCTTACCTTTCTGTATGTAGTGATAAACTGGTGATCTTCTTCTTTTCATTCGCTGATCATACCGCCAGTCCTGTAAGTGAATATCGATATGATCATAAGCGTTAAGTGCGTGGATCCATGGTTTATTAGAGCGCGCCGTGCGGCCTGGAACCTCCGTCTTCAGCACTCGAGGTTTCTGTCAGGGTTACCTCACCCTTACCTCCTTTAGTCACCTCTTACGACACGCAGATGATACGGAAGGTATATTCTAAGCCACACCTAAAGGGAACAACTGGTGATTAATCTGTCCATCTGTTAGCCGGCATGGTGATGGTCCGAACAAAGACATGTCTTTATACAGCCATGTTTAGGAGTATTACAATTTCATCAAGCAACAGTGATAACGCGGTTTACTGGGTCGGCACTAGGTCAATACCGGGAAAATAAGGCCGGGTATTGTCCCAGTACCAAACCAGAAGCTTTACGTTACCGGGAAATCTGTTTTCTTAGCAATTATTTTGATTTGTTTATAATGTATCAATCAATAATGTAGTAGAGACAGAAAGAATGATCATCGATGGTGTGATCGGGGAACCGACAGTAGTAGTAGTAGTAGTAGTAGTAGTAGTAGTAGTAGTAGTAGTAGTAGTAGTAGTAGTAGTAGTAGTAGTAGTAGTAGCAGCAGCAGCAGCAGCAGTAGTAGCAGTAGTAGTAGTAGCAGTAGCAGCAGTAGCAGCAGTAGCAGCAGCAGTAGCAGCCGCATCCGAAGTAGCAGTAGAATTTGGCTTTCGATGGAGCATTTTGATTGGTCAAGAGGATCGACTATTAATAATTGAAAGTCGATCCTGTTGACCAAGTAAAATACTCCGTTTTAATCTGAATGTGGGTGTGGCGGAAATGCCCATATATGGTCATTTTCCAGGGAGTTCACTTGGCGCGTAAGTTTCAGGAGCCAATCCGGAGATATTTACTCCTACAGATTGTTTCGACTATATTTATTAGCACGTGGTTCATTCAGTATTTAATCGACTCGTGTCTATATTAGTGGATTGTTTCTAACTTTGTCATACTGCAATTCTTCATCTGATGTATTAACAATCTAACATTTCCTAAGCATGGAATCTTGGCAAATAGCAGCGAATCATAGCAATAACACAGATGCGCGAGGGTATGTTTATACATTACCAAGTTTCCTCATTCAAGAGTTGCCGATATGCATAGGCAGTGCAGGCTGTGTGTTCAACACTATACTGATATATTATTTTCTGAAGACGCGCAAGTATCGCTCTCCCACATTTATGATGTTAACAAGCCTAGCTTTCACGGATCTACTTTCCTGTAGCGCAACGATATTATATTCCGCTTTTATTTTCCCAATAATGTCATTTCCCAATACTCCGGGTAGCTGTGCAGTCGTTACCTTCATCGGTGGTCTCGGTATATACGCTAGTGATTGGCATTTGGTGTTTTTTGCGGCTGTCCGTTTTTATCAGCTTACTTGGCCGCTTGCCGCCCGTGCCAAAATCACTTCTGGATTCGTTCTTAAGTTCTGTCTCGGTATTTGGACCGTTACCATAATTCTTCAGATTGCAGTTTGTTCCTTCTTCGCCGGTGTGACACGCTTACACAATGGTGTTATGGTGACAATGTGTACCTTCGTAGGTGATAGCGCAATAAAGGACTTATGTATTCTAATCATTGCGACAGTTCTTCCATGCACAGCCATCCTTCTCCTGCACGCGGGGAAACATATTGCCGTCACGTGGAAACAGGAGAAATCACTTGAGGGGCAACAGGAGAGGAGAAACACAGACTCTCGCGTTATTACCATTGTGATAGTACTCTTCTTTATTGCCTGGTTCCCGGCTTTTACTTATAATATGGTAATGCACGGGAAAGTTGAGAATTATAAGAATCTAGCAGATAATATTTTTGCAGCGTTGATTTTCTTCATGTTCTACAACAGTACCATAAATCCACTTCTGTACGTGTTCTGCTTAAAGTCAATTCGTGATGACATTATTAAAACATTTTGTCCACAGCGAGTTCTGAAGAGACGAAAACGCTTTGGGATTCACAATGGTCTTAGACACGTGCCAGGCTTTCCTTTGGGACAATTATAATACGATAATTAAGGGCTAGGATGAAAAAAAAATGACTTACTATTACAATCGCTACTACTACTGCTACTGCTACTGCTACTACTGCTACTACTGCTACTACTGCTACTACTGCTACTACTGCTACTACTGCTACTACTGCTACTACTGCTACTACTGCTACTACCACCGCTGCCGGCGCCGCTGCCGCCGCCGCCAAACGCCGCCGCCGCTGTTGCTGCTGCTACTACTACCACTGCTACTACTACTGCTACTACTACTGCTACTACTACTACTACTACTACTACTACTACTACTACTACCACTACTACTACTACTACCGAATCATAGAATTATGAATATTACACACATGTAATTATTACTGTACTGCAAATACTCTACCACCACAGTCGTTATGTACATTTATATAAAGTGAACTTGAACATGTATGATTTAATAAATATTCTGTTTAATATTTTGGGGCTAATATGGCTGGAGGCAGATGCTGCCTTAGGTAGCTACAGCGTCCGGTCAAATTAGTTTCCCAAAATATTTTTAACAGCTTACCTGTTACCTTGAAGACTCGCAACTAGTATAAGTCTGCCTGTCTACCTCCCTTCATGTTTGCCTGCCTGCCTGCCTTACTGTATGCCTGCCTGCCCGCCCGCCTGCGTGTCTCAGCGAGTGCGTGCATGCGTGCGTGTAAGTGCAATTATTGTACACATGTCTATTTGTACATACCTGGCGTGTATATAATTATATATTATTGTACATAGTGTATATATGTTTTGAGGGCCTCGGGAACATCAGGCCACTGACGATGTACCCTCTTGAAATAAAGATTATTATTATTATTATTATTATTATTATTAAGAAGTCAGGCTGATATTCTTTCTATCCCCTCTTGTGTCAACAACACCTCGGATCAAATCGCTCAAAATGCTACTTATATCAATTAACCATTAAACACTCATGATTTTTCAAGAAAATTGAAATCTTCGAAAATTTACCACTGGAATGACTGGCTCGGTTACCGAGTCAGTCATTCCAGTAGTGCATTTTCAAAAATAGTCTTATCTTGACCTGCAAATGGACCTTCTTCAAAACTACTGCAAATGACATTTTATCCTGATTGATCATTATAGCCATTATAGTTTCAAATTCACAGAAGAGGTGTTAAATTATCATAGACTATAACATTGCTTGAAATAGCATAGATACATTTTGGGGATCTTGCAGCCCATACTCTGAAATGTGGAGGCCCTAAGTGGGAACTTAGGCGTCCCAATATGCAGGAAGCATATAAAACCAAACAATTCTTGAAAACAATGCTGCACATTTTAAAGGGAATCCACCCCCTCCATACCCCCCCCCCCAATTTTAACTATGACCCCCCCCCCCCGCACATGCCCCGCACTTCGCTGTGTTGGGATCGATCGATGTCTGACATCCGTGACTCAATTTCCGGAAAACTATACAGGTAAGCTGGTGAATATTTTAATTTGACTGGGTGCTGTTGTTGCCTATGAGTGGGTGCGTGTGAGCGCGTGTGAGCGCGTGTGAGCGCGTGCGTGCGCGCGTGTGCGTGCGTGCGTGTGTGTAGGCTGACCGGTTTTCATCTGAAAGAAAATAACTAAAGTTTGTAATCAAAATGGAATTTTTTATGTCAGTGACGGGTCCTAGGAAGCATCTGGTTTCGTCCCATGATGTTACTGATTAGATCTTCAACCTCAGAGTAGGGGGATTTTCTAAAACACTAATAATGTAGATTATTGGGCTGGTACAGGTCCATACTACGTTGTATTGGTCCTGGTATTGGCCCAGTAACCTGATTTATCCGGGAAACATCTTGGGATTACATGAATATATTAATATCCTAAATCCAGGAAAGGATGAATCCAGTTTACCTCAGCCCACGCTTTGTCCGTGTTGGGATCGATCGAACCCTTAGCTCCTTGAATCCCAATGTCCTGAAAACCATAGGTTAAATATGTATACGTCATGAATAACGTGTCGAAGTCCATCATAAACGCATAATCGTCCGTCAAGTTGTACGAATTGTACGTCTTTACTATTTAATAAACATTCGGTTGAATATTTTGCAATCAACTTGACTGGGAGCTGTTGTTGCGTTTATGACAGACTTAGATACGTCATTCATGACACTTTTGGTTGTGACGTCTGTCTACAAGTGACGTAATTGATTAAGATGTCATATGCTTGACGGATAGACTACTCCGCTTGATGCTTGTTACTTTAACAACCACGGTCCTTTGAAGCTTCTAGAGCTCATTAATTATTTCATACGTTCATATATAATAAATCGACATTTAGCCCCAATCAATAAAAGTGGGTCAACTATGCTAGACTTATATTGATATTAGCCTTCAGAAATATCACTAGTCTTGAGACAGAAAGTTTGAACGCGTTGGATTGTTAGTTAAAACAATTAGAGGTGCATATTCACACCAGAATGATTGAAAATATAATTGTTAAAATTGCATACTTTTGTAGCTCGCGGGGTTGCGTTGGGCCGTTCCTGTGTGTGATGTCGGGTCGCCACGCCACATGGACACGACGAACGAGACGGCTGGTTATCTCCGGGTCTCGGGGTTTCGGATCCCGGGCGACGCAGTCATGCGGTCAACAAAGACCGGCTCCTAAGGCCGGTGGAACTCAATTGTTCCTGTGGGGCCGTGCGACCATTGTCGCTAACATTAAATTGAACGGTGTCAGCCCACGAATTGGTGTCACCGGTATGCATGTCCATAGCAATTTTGAAACTATGGCCTTACAAGGATTTGTGATAAGTCTAAAAATAGTAACTAAGAAAATCTAACCTATACAAACAGTAAAGTTCACTAGATAACAATGAGCATTTGAATAATACATAACCTAGAGACAGCTTATGAACGTTTACATGTGGAGATAACGAAGGTACCGCACAGACCATTGAGTCCATAGTGGTACGCCCGCAAAGGAGGCTCCTGCATACGAGATCACTAATTAGCTTTATATAAGTTATAATACCTCTACGCTGAAAAAGATGAGGAGACGAAACTCCTTGCATGGCGAAAGGCATGGTGCCTCATGCGGGCATTACTTCTAGATGCTATACAAATTGTGGTGAGAAGTAGTAGCCTCGCGTAGGCCACCGTCACTGGATATCTTTGCGAGAGGTGAGTGCCTCGCGTGGGCCTCAATTACAGAACAATTCCCCCACTGCCGAAGCGGAGGAAAAGTGTTGGCCAAAAGGGGCCATTGTTTTATTCAACCAATGTGCTGTGAAATTGTCATGAGCAGATCTTTATAACTGACCTATCGTTACGGTGAGGATAGAGAGACGAATATCCACCGCAAATGAGGGCGTGGCAGATTCCAACATCTTGGCCAGACATTTTAATGAGTAGGGTGGAGATACGCATCTTGTCCGTCACCAAGTCCTACGGAGCTAAGTATTGACCTGTCTTTAGGTGTAAGTTCAAGTTGCCCAATATGCACTGCGGTGCGGGGGCAATATTCTAAAAGAAATATAAAATAATAATTATAATGTGTTCGCAATGCTTCCTTCATTGGCAAGGATAACTAACTACTAAGTATCCTAAGATACAGGGTGAGTGTGTGTGACACCGTACCTTGGTCATCACCTCCGATAGTTTCCCAGAGTCGGATCAGCCCACGGTGCGGGTAGGGATATCCAAACAATTAAGAAGCCATCAGGCTTTGTGGAACATGAAAAGAGACAATAACTTATAGATATGAGGCCTTATAGGTATATTGGTCAATTTTGACACAACCTTGCTAGATTATCAGAAAGACCGGAAAAGAGGCATACACTATGTGTCTCCTAAAGAAGAAATTGTCTCTAATCACATTAAACCTATCCTATCGATCTGAATAGTCAGGTTTAGTCGGTAGCATGCGGACTAAACAGAGTTATAGCACGGACAGCGACCTCAGTGTAAAATTGTTCATGGCGGGAGAAAGTGATGCATATATAAATGTTGCTTTGCAGTATTTCCTGATGCACTGCAGTCCTAGGTTTTCTACAAATAAGCAAAACATATCAACAAGATGGCCGCTGGCGATATACCTAACTAACCAAGTACAAAACGGTAACAGTAGATGATTAGATTTAAACAGTGGTAATACAGGTTGATAGACCTAATACGGTGCGGTTAGTTGAAGTACCTTACAGTATGTATGCATGATTACTGTATTCTGCGGCTGTAGTAGTAGAAACATCCTACAGCTGCAATCAGTCCTTCTTCGCTTTTGCCCACTGTCTCTTGTCCTCAGCCAAAATCCTTAGCTTCATCAGGTCCATTCTTGACTTGAGTGTACCTAATCTAGCTTTCTTGAGGTCACCTCGTAGCACGCTTAGCAAATTTATGCAATGACGTCCTCTCCTAGCTCTCTATTTGCTGGCTCCGAGTAGGGCGAATTCCAAGGCTCTTTGTGCTGGTGTGTCTTCTGGCATCCTTAGCACATGGCCAAACATGGACCATCTTTGCTGGGCGACTTTTACAGACAGTGGCGACGTATTATACATCTTGTATAGTGCATCGTTGGAAATTATGCACTCTGGCCATCGGTGTCCAGTGATGGTGCATAGGTGTTTGCGGTGGCAGGCCTCAAGTTTGTCTAGAGCTGCCTTTGGAGCTGCCCAGCTGTTACGGTTATACATCATCAAAGATACGCAGGTTGCATTGTATAAACGCAGTCTTTTTTACCAAGGGCATCTTTGATCCACGAATCCATAGCTTCCAGAAGGACTGGAAAGCTATGGTCCACATGATGTAGCGTGAAGCAATGTCAGCTGTACTGCAAGGCAGTGAGCCCAGGATTTTACTTTTCCTCCATGGTTCGCCGCCACGGAGTAGATCGTCATTTTCTTTAGTTTCATGCTTTGTAGATAGGTATATGTGGGTGAACTCTGTTTTTGACTCATTCATAAAGAGATTCTCAATTTTTAGTTTGCTTGCAGTTATTGGGAGAAGTTCGTCAAAAGGTTTCTTTTCCTCATCTATAAAGTCCACATCGTCGGCATATTCCATCTCTAGTGGCATGCCCAGTATTGACATGGAGGGGGGGGGAGTTGGTCTTGTGGGGTTTTTCCCACACGGATTTCAATGCAGCAGCCATGTAACAGGTAAAGAGCACAGGGGATAGACCATCCCCCTGTGGGGAGCCGATTGATGTCTCAAACTCTACAGAATTCACTGACTTGACTCGTACTCTCAGCCTGGTGTCTGCAAGCAGTAGTCTCACTAGCCATAGCTCATCTGCATTGCAACTGGCCTGGCATAGTACGTCTAGGATCTTTGAGCGTTTAATAGTGTCGAAGGCTCGTGACATGTCAATGCCCATTTTGTGGAAATCCCAGTGTTTGGACATGACTACCGAACAAGCATGCGTTAAGCCCATACAATGTCTGCGTCCACGTTTGAAGCCACTTTGACATGATCTGGTGAAGTCGTCGATCTTGTCTCGGATGCCGCATAGAGTAACATTGGATAGGATTTTCTGTATGCTGGTAAGGAGCACAATGGGACGCAGCTTGGCTGGAGGGTGTTGGGGGCAGGTGACTTCCTGGGCTTGGGTAGCACGATAAGGATGCCGTGGCCTACGGCGTCGATGGGAAGCTGGTGCATAAAAGCTGAATTGATTATGTGCGTGGTTGGATTTGAGATAATGTCACTTGCATATTTAAATAGTTCATTGCTCATATCATCAGGTCCAGATGCGCGTCCATTTTTCTGGGCTTTAAGTGTCTTCTCAATCTCTGGAGTATTAAATGGTGTTAGTAATGGCCTGGAGTCTTCTGAAAATGGGTGCAAGGGGTCATCATCGTGATCAGTGAACTGTTCCATGAACCATTCTCGAATTGCCTCAGCTTGGCCCTTGTCAGTCCCGATAAAGTGTCCTTCAGAGTTGTGTGAAATGGTGGTGTGTAGTCGGGCTGCCCGAAACATTTTGGGCAGTCATCTGTGGCAGTGATTTCTTACAGTAAATAAGGATAACTATAAACAGTAATATAAAGAAATTATAAGATGCGGTCCGTGGACCGGTACGGTACCTATTAGACATCGGTACCTTTTTTACGGTAATAAATTATAATAATTAAAGATGTAATTAAAGATATCATGTATAGTTACTTGATTACCCAGTAGCCATACTTATATAACGGGCTACTTTGTTATTGAAATTGAGATGTCGCTATACTTGTGACGTGAGTCGACACATTTCCTGAAAGCTGGATGCGTCTCCGCATGTAGATTTCCCGCAAGACAGGGTTCCTATATGCTGGTCCGGAACGGAAGCGGTGCACACTCAGGCCAGTAAAACACAGTATAAGCAATGTCTACTGAATAGCTAGTAAGTTCCACACAATAATACGATAGTAATGAAAGTTCCCATCCGGTGCCCGTATGTTAAGTAAGTTAAGATACCTCATTAACAGGAAGGGTTATTAATATAATTGTAATTATGCCTGTACATATGAAAGCTTAACGGCGCGGGTGCGCCAAATAGCTCTGGTGGCGCACCGGGCAAGGTTTACCTGGCTGGGGTCGAAACATAAATCAGGACACACATGGCATGCAGTGTGGTGGTTGAAGATCCACTTTTCAGCGTGGCTGGCAGATCTGGTGAGTTATCTACTTAGGAACATCACCGCTCTACGTCATGTAGAATTACATGACGGGCCCGCTAGGGCTCACCGCAACAACAGTTCGCTATAGATGGTAATTAAAATAGGAACATATTTAAGTTCTAAAGTTCTTAATGCGGTGAGACAGGAACTGCTTTGGTGTGGGCTGATCGGAAAACCTCTTGACACCAAGATGATGTATAAATCTGTCTTCGGTTGTTTCGTCCGGTTCCCATACATTGGGCAGCTCCTTACTGATCGGCCACCGGCCGACGATGCTCTCGATCTTCTGAAATCATCCCCTTTTATACTCATGGTGACGTCATAACTGGCTGCCTCAACCAATCAGAATCTGCTGAACCAGTCAATCAGCGTGCTGTAATCTTGTGCCGTGTACACAGTTATCCAAATATCATGATATATATAGATGCGAAGATGACGTAGTGAGTCACGTGTTACACAAATCACTGATTATTTAATTATATATATACGCGATTACGACGCCATTTCTATATTTTGAGCATAATTTACAGGGAGAAATCGGCGATAACTCAGTCATTTATGTGCCGATTTTAAAACGGTTTATAGTTTTGAAAAGCCCGTCCAATTCTGGTTCTGATTCATACCAGAAGGGACGGGAACAAATAATTTATAACAATTAAAGAGTACCAACTCGGTACACTAAAAGTACCACTCGCTCTTGGACGTGCTGCATGTGTGTCGCACACGTATTTGAGATCTGCATCACTCTGGAATGTTCTAGTATTTTGAATTAGTTAACCCTTAAAATTTGTGTATTTTACGTTTAAATGTAGTGGCGGCGCTCCCCCCTCCGTGGTTATCTACCATAGTAAAAAATGTATAAAAAAATAGAGTTTAAGAGGTGGTCTGATAATGGAGGTCTTATGAGTCATATTAGTGAGGATGAGGTAGAGGAGGGGTGAGGAATTACGGTAGGATATTGATTGATATTTTGACTGTTTCGTTGCTTACGTTAATTTATTAACTATTTTGTTGAATATTTTGAAAACGTTTTGACTGTAGGCTTAACCATCATTATGTGCAAATTGTTTTTAAATACTTAATATTGCATTTGCAATAATGTTTCAGAGGTGGTCTGATAAGTGAGGACATAGGATGAGGAGGAGGGAGTATGAGGTTGAGGATGTATGAGGAATTACGGTAGGATATTGATGTATATTTTGAAAATAATTTGATGTTGCTAACGTTAATTTATTAGTAAGCTATTTTGCTGAATATTTTGAAAACGTTTTGACTTTTAACCGTCATTATGCGCAAATTGTTTTTAAATACTTAATATTGCAATGATGTCAGTCATTTTAGTGGTTGCACGATGATTAAAAATGTAGTCATTATCTCTCTGAGTGCTCCATGCATTTATAGAATGGTATGTCGAGCGTACGTATGATAAAAAGATTATTTGTTGCGTATGATTTAACCATTACTGTCGCAATAGCCATGGGATCGGTCCTTAATCGAGTTACAAACATGGCACGTGCTAATAACGAAAGAATATTAAAGCACCAAGATCAATCTTTAATCGAGATACATACATGTCACGTGTTAAGGAATACTATAAGAATGTTCCACCCGTCTCGTTCTAAGCACAGGATATTACAATGTCCTCTCCGAGAGTTTAAAAAAAAATCAATAATAACGCCTGTACCCGCTCACCGGCTATTGCTGTTTACCGACGCTTAAAGATACGACAATTAAGAGCAACATTTTGAGCGTAGTAGCATAATCATAGATGACCATTTACTATAAATATAAATATATCCTTGTGGCTACAGAGAAGTGATACTTTATAATCATGTTTTTTTACTATATAATCCAGTCCTGCCCTAAGCAACCACCTCGTGTTACGTCATTACATGGACGCTATTAACCCTTTTAACCCTCGAATTTCTTCAAGAAAATGTCCATTTTCTTCATATTCATATTTGTGGTACAAGAGAAGACTATTTTTGAAAATGTATCACCGGAATGACTGACTCCGACAGCTATCCATTTATCTAGACATTGTGGTCGGAATGTGTGAGAGCTCTGTGTTTGAAAAGAAATGGCATATAGGTTGGAGAGGGTATGTCAATGAGGATTTAATAAAGGTCTCCCTCGTATGCACATGTGCTAATATGCGATACTGCTAGTTATATGTTGTACCCTTGTGCGTGTGTGCTAGGGTTAGGGTGTGCGCGCTTGTGTGCATGCATGTGCCAGAAGACTATTTTTGAAAATTTATCATCGGAATGACTGGCACTGCAGGCTATCCATTTGTCTAGTCATTGCGCCGGCAAACACCCCCCCCCCCCCTACCCCCCCCCCCCCCACCCCACCAACCACCATCATCATCACCAACACCCACCACCACCACCACCACCACCACCATCACCACCACCACCACTACGACCAACACCCAACACCATGCATTAACCCACCCACCACCACCACCCACGCATCCGCCAACCCATAGCGAATTTCTTCATATTCATACTTGCATCCTTAGAGAAGGTTATTTCTTAAAATTTATCACCGGAATGACTGACTCTGACAGCTATCCATTTATCTAGACATTGTGGTCGGAATGTGTGAGAGCTCTGTGTTTGAGAAAAAATGGCATATAGGTTGGAGAAGGTATGTCAATGAGGATTTAATAAAGGTCTCACTCGTATGCACATGTGCTAATATGCGATACTGCTAGTTATATGTTGTACCCTTGTGCATGTGTGCATGCCTCAGTGTGCACCCTTGTGTGCATGCATGTGCCAGAAGTCTATTTTTGAAAAGTTATCATCGGAATGACTGGCTCTGCTGGCTATCCATTTGTCTAGACATTGCGACAGCAAACCCCACCCACCAACCACCTACCACCTCCACCCCCATCATCATCACCAACACCCACAACCATCACGACGAGCATCAACACCACCACCTTCAACACCACTGCCACTAGCACCACCAGCGCCAGTACCGACATCTACCACCAAACACTAGGCACCACCACCACCACCACATGTTGCGGATTACGACCGCTTGTTGTGGATTGTGGATTGCGGTTGCATGTTAAGGATTTGCATTCACATGTTGTGCATTGCGGGCGCATGTTGCGGATTGCGGGTGCATGATGCGGATTTGCGGGTGCATGTTGCGGATGGCAACAAGTATATGTACATGCCTGAACATGCATACATGCCAAAATGTATGCGTACATGTGTGAATGCATGATGCGGATTGCGGTCGCATGATGTGGATTGCAGGCGCATGTTGCGGATTGCGGGCGCATGGTGTGGATTTGCTGGGGCATGTTGCAGATGGCAACAAGTGCATGTACATGCCTGAACACGCATACACGTCAAAATGCATGCGTACATGTGTGGAAGCATGCGGTCTGCATGTTGCGGATTTGCGGGCATATGTTGCGGATTGTGGGCGCATGATGCGGATTGTGGGCACATGTTGTGGATTTGCGGCTGCATATTGCGGATTTGCGGCCACAGTACATATAATTCTATAAATGGTACAAATTCAATCCCTTTTCTCATTCCAGTTTAAACATCGCAAAGTGGTTGGACGTGTAACTACAGAGTAGTTAGGCAGTCAGATTTCTTTGAAGAACCTTGTAACTTGAATACTTGCTAGATTTATCCTATAATCAATATGCCAAGACATAAATGTTTTGAATGTGGTTCAACTTTTAATAGGTCAAATGACCTGAAGCAGCATAAGATCCGATTCCATAATGATGAAGATAGCAAAAATCTAGCCAGTGAAGATGAAGAAATGACAGAGATGAAGAGTGAAGATGATGAGCCAGCGGAGTCGGAGAGAGTGAAGACAGTGATGACTCAGTGGAGTCTGAGAGTGAAGATGAAGGTGAAGATGAAAAAGAAGCCATAGGCAATGAGGAACTATTTACCATATTCCAAAATATTAAGCAGGTCTTAGATGCTGAACAATCAGGTTTAGAAGATGAGGATGGTGAAGTGGACACAGACCCAAATGGTGTAGGCAATTTGTCTTTTTCCGTATATGCTGATGCTTTAGTTACAAAGTGTATAGACATAATGTTCCAGTGGAGAAGATTACAAAACTCCACGCTCATTAAAATAATTTGTCAGGAAATTAAAGATTTGATCGACGAGGGGTACGCATATGATGAAGCTGTCTTCTCAGCTTTTAGAAAAAGAGTTTCTGATCAAGAAGTACATATGGAACTATCTAGATGCTGCGGATAATGATGATGATGATGTTGTTGGTGATGGATCTGATCTATAAGGAATCAGTCATCGATAAATGGATCTCCAGAACATTGACTATTTGTTTATGCTACAGTAACTATATGTTTTATCATATGTAATATTTTCTTCAATGTAAAAATATGGATACAAATAAAACATTGGTTCTTTATGCGCGTGCTGATTGATGATTGTAGATTCCCAGCCGGGTCCCCCCCCCACATCCCTTGATATACAAATTGGAGTGCTGTTGTACTTAGTGGTGATGGTGGTGGGGTTGGCGGTTGGTGGAAATAGGTGTTGTGGTAGATGATAGTGGTGGGGTTAATACTTGGTGGTGGGTGTTGGTGCTTAGTGGGTAGTGGTGCTGGTGGTTATAGAGGGATGGTGATGGTGGTGATGGTGGTGGTGATGG
>JAVVLW010004858.1:0-11225 GCA_034401795.1 Chaetoderma sp. LZ-2023a
ATCTAATCAATCTTAATTAACCAGGCAATCAATCAAGTTGGCAAATCGGCAAACAACCCGTCCACCACCTTATCAATCCAAACAATCAATCACGCAACCAATCAGTTCAGACAATCAATTCAAGCAACCAATCAATCATGCAACCAATCAATACAGGCAACCAATCACGCTACCAATCAGATTAGACAACAAATCATGCAACCAATCAAATCAAACAATCAATCACGCAATCAATCAATTCAAACAACCAATCAATTCAATCAACAAATCATGTAACCAATCAAGCAACAGGTTACGCAAGCAATCAAATCAAGCAAGCAATCAAATGAAACAACCAATCAAATAAAACAACCAATCAAATCAAGCAACTAGTCAAATCAAGCAACAGCTCTAACCCCCAATCAAGCAATCAATCAGATCAAGCAACTAGTTCGATCAAGCAACCAATCAATTCAAGCAACAAATTACGTAACCAATCAAACAAACACTCAAATCAAGCAAGCAATCAAATTAAACAACCAATCAAATCAAGCAACTAGTCAAATCAAGCAACTAGTCAAATCAAGAACAACTCAAGCCCCCAATCAAGCAATCAATCAGATCGAGCAACTAATCAGATCAAGCAACCAATCAATTCAAGCCACCAATCAAGCAATCAATCAACTCAAGCAACAAATCACGCAGATCAAATCACGCAACCAATCAGGTCAAATAATAAGTCCTGCAAGCAATCAAGTCAAACAAACAATCAAATCAAGCAACCAGTCAAATCCAGTAGGGCTCAAACAACCAACCAACCAATCAATCGATCAAACTCTAATGCAGCCAGACAGTCAATCAGTACAAAAATGCTACCAGGCGCACACTCTACAGGTGGGAGGTTTGTCAGCTAGTCTGTCTGTCTATATATATATATTTCTAATGCAAGAGGGCTTAATTTACAAGGCTGAAATAAGAGAAATGTGGTTAGTAGTAATGATTAGTGGTGACATGAAAATATTTAATATTTAAGGACAGGCAATACAGAAATAACAATATAAATATTATAACTTACTCACAGCAATACAGGAATACAGTACTATCCAGGAATACACAGAGATACACAGAAATACACAGGAATACACAGTAATGAAATTTTTCACATCGTCAGAGGGCTGGACGCGTTTCGTGTTTACACACTTCTTCAGCAGCCTATTAGACAAATCTACCAGTCCAACAGTTTGCCCTACTATTTATTGGGCAAGTGAATGTCTTTGAGACTTAATCCTTTTCTTTAAAGTTACTAAGTTGTTTGCTTTGAGGTACACGCCACTAAAAAGGTGTTATAATTCATTGTACTAATGTATTGTTGACTAATTGAGCTCTGGATAAATGAGTTGGTTTCAATTTGGAAAGGTGTTAAAGATTAAGCTACTTTCAATGGCTTAGCGGCGGACTGCTCACTGGTTCAAAGCCAACTAGTAATCTGACTTTGATGTGAACCGTGAGATCATTTGAAAGGCGCTTAAGTGACCTTTTCAAAGTATAATAAATAATTTGGAATGCAAAGGACACATTTCAAAGAAATACGTGACTGATGGCCTTGTTTGAAAATCTTTGATCTGAATGAGTAATTTTGATTAAAACTTTTGCTTTGTAATATAGTTACTCAAATGTCAGCAGTTTCCATAGGTATTGATTTCAAAGATTATCATTGTGTTGAGAAATAAAGTCATTTTCTGTGTGTAATTTTCTCTCTAAAACAGATTAATGAATAAACAAATGATTGAATGATACAAGGATAGAAGGAAAGAAGGATGGACAGACCGAACCGATCACCCAGCCAATTAATTACCCAACCGACCACCCAACTAACCACCAAACTAACCAACCGCTCAACCAACCACCCAATCATCCACCCACACAACCAACCAACCACCCTCCAGCCAACCTACCACCCAGCCAACCAACCAACCACCCAGTCAACCAACCAACCACCCAAACCCACAACCAACCACCCAACCAACCACCCAACCAACCAACCAAACACCCACCCAGACACATAATCAACCACCCAACCACTCAACCACTCAAATAAGCAACCAACCATAAAATTAACCACCCAATCAACCACCCAATCAACCAAGCAACCATGATGGATGAATGGAAGGACAGATGGAAGCGAGGGTAGGGGGAAGGAAAGATGGAAGGAATGAGGGCTTGAAGGAAGAATGGGATGATGGGAGGAAGGAAAGATGAAAGAGATGAAGGCTGGAAGGAAGGAAGGAAAAATGGATGGCTGGAAGGAATAAATGAAGGGATGGAGAGAGGGAGGATGCAGCAGCAGGGAGGAAGGAGCGAGGGAGGAAGGAGGGAGGGAGGGAGGGAGGGAGGGAGGAAGGAAGGGAGGAAGGAGGGAGGGAAAAGGAGGGAGGGAGGGATGGAGGAAGGAAGGAGGGGGGAGGATGGAGGAAAGGAGGCAGGAAAGGATGGAGGAAAGGGAGGAAGAAAGAATGAACGAACGAATGAATGAATGAACGAACGAATGGATGGACTGATGGATGGACGGTCGGACAGACGGACGAACGAACGAGCGAATGAACAGATGCCAGTGGATGGAAAGCAGGAAGCAAGGCTAGAAAGAATGAAGAAATGAGGTAATAAATGAACGAATGAAGGAATGAAATGACGGGTAGATGGAAGGATAGAGGGAGGAAGGATGGAATGAATGGCAGTTTTCTGGACTAAACAATCATGCAATTCAAAAGGTAATAATTGGTTCAATTTAACCATTTATGTGGAGAAGATGAGATTTCTATACACCTTTTATTAGGTGGATCTAATGAAGGACTGATAGATTGCCTGACGATGTAGACGAATATTATATACAAGTTATGGATTTATAAAGTAATAAAATAACGGAACTGGCACTGGCATGTATGTATGTAATATTGTAAACGCACCGGCTCAGAATTTTCAAAATTGAAAAAAATTGAAAATATTTTTGCTTATTTTATCACCTGAGATTGTCAATTTTGTTTAATAGATGCCATATGGCCTGATTAGTATACAATGATAAATCATTGATTGATGTTTTGAACACTTATTTGAGTTTCGCTTTTACCAAGATGTCGCGTAGATTAGGATTTTTCTTAAATGCAATTACTGGACGCTTGTTGAATGGTTGTTTTAAATTGTCCTGTAATTTGTGATACTCATCCTTTAGGATTTTCGCAATTTCAACATTTTTCCGATTGTATGTGAGAGTAAATGGGATAATCTCACGTTGATCCGAGAGGCATGGGTCCGAATGTATGCCCCTTGGCCATTGTGTTTCGAGTTCTTTAATCCAAAACGATTCTCTTAGTGATCTTTGTTTATCAGTTTCCTCTGTTGTGTCTGAAAGAGGTAGCTGTTCGATGGGCATAATTTCAAAGTCACGGGTGACTAAATGATCAGGAAGATTAAAATGTTCAGCCACATGTGTGTCTTCCTCTAGTCTAATATCTGAAAGGTGTCTGGTTGCTCGGCATCTTAGTCGATTTTTTGTTTCGCCAACATACTGCTTTTGACACAATTTGCATGAAATTAAGTAAATGACATTTTCAGAATCGCAATCTAATTTCGACTGAATTTGAAATTTGCTTTTGTTTTGAAAGCTCGTGAATGTACTCTGGGAAGGAAGAAATTTATCCAATTTACACCTTTTCTTTTCACATTTCCGAGATTCTCCTTCACCAATAATCGGACGATTATGACAAACTTTGGTAGGCCGAGAATTTCTGGCATTATCTGGAATGATTTCCAAATTATGCAAAGTTTCAGACTTTATTTTGCGCAGGAACCGAGAAGAGTACCCTCTCGGTTTGAGGGCTTTGAATAAGGTCGAACATGATGATTCAAAGTTTTTCTTATCACTCGAATTTCTATGAAAACGGATTATTTGTGATTTTACAAGTCCCTTGAAAGTATGCGGAGGATGGAATGATTTCTTGTGTAGTAGTTGATGCGAGTCGGTTGGCTTAAAATAAACTTTGTAGTCTAAGTAACCAGTTGTTTCATACTTTATACCTTTGTATAAAGTTACATCTAGGAAATCTACGGACAGCTCATCGATTTGAGCTTTTAGTTTGATATTCGGATCATGATTATTCAGAATGGCCAGAAATTCGGTAAATGCTTCCTTACTATGTTGCCAGATCATGAAAATATCATCGAGGTACCTGCGGTAAATGAGCGGCTGATTTGGACAGTTTTCGAGTGCTTCCTTTTCCCACTCTGCCATGTAAAGGTTAGCGAAACCTGGGCTGAAACGCTTACCCATTGCGCAGCCACAAATTTGTTGAAAAATTTCACCAGCAAATTCAAAGTCATTGCCCTTCAGACTAAGCTCTAATAGAGCTATTACTTCTCTGTCGGGCCTGTTGGTGTCAGGATAGTCGGCAAATGCTCTACGAATTGAATTTAGACCCTTTTCGATGTCAATGTTTGTGTACATAGCATCGACGTCCATTGTAATTAAGAATGAATTTGGAGGGACCGAGATCTTAGAGACCTGGGCTAGGAAGTCTTCAGTGTTTTTCAGATAGCTAAAATGTCTATTTGCAATTGGCTGAAGATGGTAGTCGATAAATTCACTAATCCTATATGATTCCGAACCACAATCTGAAATGATGGGTCGCCCTGGTGGTGTCATAGGGTCGGTCCACAAGTCAACAGACTTATGGATTTTAGGAAGAAGATAAAATGTACGTGGTTTCGAATCATCTTTTGCGCACAGGTATTTATATTGCTTTTCAGTTATCTTCTTGTTATCAACCATTTTTTGGAGAATTTTGTTGAATTTGCTACAGTTATTTTGCCAAAGTGGTTCATTTAGTTTTTGGTAATGCTTCGGATTACTAAGCTGTCTATGCGCTTCTTTGATGTAGTGGTCTTTATCCATTATTACAGTAGCCGATCCTTTATCCGCAGGTTTGATGACAATTTCACTTTTTCTAGATAAACCTAATAGGGCCTGGCGTTGCTCATAAGATAAATTTTGCTGATCGTTTGGAAATGTAGTATTTTCAATACGTTCAGAGTAAAGTTTTATACTTTCACCGATTGCTGGGTCAACACATTTTAAGTTTGGAGCCCAGCCAGTTTTTTCAATGAATAGTGGAATATTACTATTGGAGTTTTGAAAAAAATCAGCTAATTTCACACGGTGACCAAATTCAGCAGTTTCAGTAAAGCCATTATCTAAATCTGCATCCAAACCTGTTTTATGTTTTGGTGTTGGGACAAAAGTCAAGCCAAAATTAAGCAGTGACTGTTCTGCTTCGCCTAATGCGGAGCCGGTTAAGTTTACAATATTACTACCCAGTCCCATTTCTGGGTGGTTGGTACCTTGACCCGAGTTTAGTTTAAATTAAGGGCCACAAGCCAGTTATTATACATGTCATTTGCTGTCCTCTCAGTCCAATGAATATTGTCATGACCCACTTCGAATTCTGTCGAAGCAAGACTGGGTATGACAATAACCCTGGACTCAGGGGATTTGGCCTTGCTTGACGCGGCAGTCCAATTAATTGCATCGAGTGCCTGCTTTTGCTGAGGTGTCGAGGTTGCGGAGAAATTTAGTTCAGTGAAGTAGATCCTAGACTTGGGAAATTTCTTTCGTACCATACTGAATAATAACCTAAGTCGATACTCGGAGGCTGAGATCAGATTATTCCTATCATTTATTCCTATGGTGAGGACTACTTTCTCAGGTTGCAATTTCCCTGTGTATTTATTAATGATCGTTCTGAGATCATTAATCGATGCTCCAGGGAAACAGGCAACCTGAGTATCTGGATGGGGATCCACATTAATCCGACTCAAGTTTGAATCTCCGACGATCAAGATCTTTTTGTCGAGGGTCGGAAGTTGCCAATTTGGTTTGTTGGTGGCCTCATTCCTGAATTTCCAGAACTTATTCTGTTCCAAGGGTGTGGGCTTCTTTGGTCTGGCGCATGGAGATGGTGTGAATCGTGGTTGAGGGACCTTTTGTGCAGCTCGGGTCCTTGGACCCGGCTGTTTACTAGCACCTTTGGCATTTGACACCCTCTGCGGAAGAGGAGGAAAATCCTCAGGAGAGAATGGTGGCGCTGGTGGAGGTGAATCTGGTAGAGGGATCATAGAGGGGTCCACTGGAATGTAAATACTGTGGTCACTGGATGTGCCAGGAAGAGAGCTAATGGGAGACGGTTGTTTATCTGGACGTTTTAGTGGTGGTGAGGCCTCTGCAGGTGAATGTAGCCGCTTTTTGGGATGAGCGGATTGTACTAAATTTGCATTTTGTACTGGTTTGCTAACAGGGGTGACATTTGGTGGTTGAGTAACAGGCTTATAATTCGGATCAAGTGGTCTAATAAAATCATAAAATGCTGAGATGGCGTTGTGATCCAATTTTCTGTGATAATTCTTTTTGGCCCAATGGATTGCAGTGGACTTAGCCCGACCAAGGTCTAAATAAGGAAGAGTTTGGGCTGAGAGTAGCTCAGAACGGAGGACTCCTAGTTTACAGTTATAGTGGCGAACCCATGTTTTAATCATTGTTTTCGCCCATTCAAAGTTGACATTACGAATGTCGAAGTGGACCTCAGCATCTGGCATGGCCGGTTTGCAGAAGTCTGTCAAACTCTTGACCTTTCGACCGAGGCCATTTGGCACGGTGTCGCTGTCTAGATGCGTGTTCAGCACACCCAGGTGGTGAAAACATTGGATTACCATGTAGTATACTTTAACCAGGCGTGCGTGAGCAGATGATGGGTGGTGTGATTCAGCGTCATCACCAGCCCTTCGCCTACCCCCGCGTTGTCTAGCCATGGAATCACAGTCAATCAATCAATCTAAATCTTAATTAATCTCAATTAATCTCAATTAATCTCAATTAATCTCAATTAATCTCAATTAATCTTAATCAATCTCAATTAATCTTAATCAATCTCAATCAATCTTAATTAATCTTAATCAATCTTAATTAACCAGGCAATCAATCAAGTTGGCAAATCGGCAAACAACCCGTCCACCACCTTATCAATCCAAACAATCAATCACGCAACCAATCAGTTCAGACAATCAATTCAAGCAACCAATCAATCATGCAACCAATCAATACAGGCAACCAATCACGCTACCAATCAGATTAGACAACAAATCATGCAACCAATCAAATCAAACAATCAATCACGCAATCAATCAATTCAAACAACCAATCAATTCAATCAACAAATCATGTAACCAATCAAGCAACAGGTTACGCAAGCAATCAAATCAAGCAAGCAATCAAATGAAACAACCAATCAAATAAAACAACCAATCAAATCAAGCAACTAGTCAAATCAAGCAACAGCTCTAACCCCCAATCAAGCAATCAATCAGATCAAGCAACTAGTTCGATCAAGCAACCAATCAATTCAAGCAACAAATTACGTAACCAATCAAACAAACACTCAAATCAAGCAAGCAATCAAATTAAACAACCAATCAAATCAAGCAACTAGTCAAATCAAGCAACTAGTCAAATCAAGAACAACTCAAGCCCCCAATCAAGCAATCAATCAGATCGAGCAACTAATCAGATCAAGCAACCAATCAATTCAAGCCACCAATCAAGCAATCAATCAACTCAAGCAACAAATCACGCAGATCAAATCACGCAACCAATCAGGTCAAATAATAAGTCCTGCAAGCAATCAAGTCAAACAAACAATCAAATCAAGCAACCAGTCAAATCCAGTAGGGCTCAAACAACCAACCAACCAATCAATCGATCAAACTCTAATGCAGCCAGACAGTCAATCAGTACAAAAATGCTACCAGGCGCACACTCTACAGGTGGGAGGTTTGTCAGCTAGTCTGTCTGTCTATATATATATATTTCTAATGCAAGAGGGCTTAATTTACAAGGCTGAAATAAGAGAAATGTGGTTAGTAGTAATGATTAGTGGTGACATGAAAATATTTAATATTTAAGGACAGGCAATACAGAAATAACAATATAAATATTATAACTTACTCACAGCAATACAGGAATACAGTACTATCCAGGAATACACAGAGATACACAGAAATACACAGGAATACACAGTAATGAAATTTTTCACATCGTCAGAGGGCTGGACGCGTTTCGTGTTTACACACTTCTTCAGCAGCCTATTAGACAAATCTACCAGTCCAACAGTTTGCCCTACTATTTATTGGGCAAGTGAATGTCTTTGAGACTTAATCCTTTTCTTTAAAGTTACTAAGTTGTTTGCTTTGAGGTACACGCCACTAAAAAGGTGTTATAATTCATTGTACTAATGTATTGTTGACTAATTGAGCTCTGGATAAATGAGTTGGTTTCAATTTGGAAAGGTGTTAAAGATTAAGCTACTTTCAATGGCTTAGCGGCGGACTGCTCACTGGTTCAAAGCCAACTAGTAATCTGACTTTGATGTGAACCGTGAGATCATTTGAAAGGCGCTTAAGTGACCTTTTCAAAGTATAATAAATAATTTGGAATGCAAAGGACACATTTCAAAGAAATACGTGACTGATGGCCTTGTTTGAAAATCTTTGATCTGAATGAGTAATTTTGATTAAAACTTTTGCTTTGTAATATAGTTACTCAAATGTCAGCAGTTTCCATAGGTATTGATTTCAAAGATTATCATTGTGTTGAGAAATAAAGTCATTTTCTGTGTGTAATTTTCTCTCTAAAACAGATTAATGAATAAACAAATGATTGAATGATACAAGGATAGAAGGAAAGAAGGATGGACAGACCGAACCGATCACCCAGCCAATTAATTACCCAACCGACCACCCAACTAACCACCAAACTAACCAACCGTGTATGTATGTATGTATGTATGTATGTATGTATGTATGATTACTGTATTCTGCGCCTGTAGTAGTAGAAACACCCTACAGACGCAATCAGTCCTTCTTCGCTTTTGTCTTGTCCTCAGCTGAAATCCTTTGCTTCCTCACGTCCATTCATGACTTGAGTGTGCCGAGTCCTGCTTTGTAGAGGTCACCTCGTAGCATGCTTAGCAGGTTTATGCAATGACGGCCTCTCCTGGCTTTGTATTTGCTGGCTTCGAGTAAGGCAAATTCCAAGGGTCTCTGTGCTGGTGTCTCTTCTGGCATCCTTAGCACATGGCCGAACATGGACCATCTTTGCTGGGCGACCTTAACAGACAGTGGCGACGTATTACACATCTTGCATAGTGCATCATTGGAAATTATGCTGTCTGACCATCGGTGTCCAGAGATGGTGTATAGGTGTTTACAGTGGCAGGCATCGAGTTTGTCTAGCACTGCCTTTGGAGCTGCCCAGCTGTTACAGTTATGCAGCATCAAGGATACGCAGGTTGCATTGTATAAACGTAGCCTTTTTATCAACGGCATCTTTGATCTACGAATCCATAGCCTCCAGAAGGACGGGAAAATTATGGTTTCCATGACGCAGCGTGCAGCAATGTCAGCAGTACTGTAAAGCAGTGAGCCCAGGCCTTTACCTTTCCTCCATGGTTCGCCACCACGAAGTGGGTCGTCATTTTCTTTAGTTTTATGCCTGGTAGATAGGTATATGTGGGCGAACTCTGTTTTGGATTCATTCAAAAAGAGATTCTCAATTTTAGTTTGCTTGCGGCTATTGGGAGAAGCTCATCAAGGGGTTTCTTTTTCTCGTCTATGAAGTCCACATCGTTGGCATATTCCAGCTCTAGCAGCATACTCAGTATTGACAAATGGGGGTTTGGTCTTGTGGAACTTTTCCGCACAGATTTCAATGTGGCAGCAAGGTAACAGGTGAAAAGCACCGGAGATAGACCATTTCCCTGTGGGGAGCCGATTGATGTCTCAAACTCTACAGACTTCACTGACTTGACTCATACTCTCAGTTTGGTGTCTGCAAGGAGTAGTCTCACTAGTCGTAGCTCATCTTCATTGCAACTGGCCTGCCCTAGTATATCAAGGATCCTTGAGCGTTTAATTGTGTCGAAGGCTCGTGACATGTCAATGCCTATTTTGTGGACGTCCCAGTGTTTGACATGACTACCGACACAAGCATGCGTTGAGACCATACAATGTTTGACATGATCCAGTGAAGTAATAGATCTTGTCTCTGATGCAGCATAGAGTAAGATGTGCATAGGATGCTGTTGATGGGAAGGTGGTGCATAAAAGTTGTATTGATTAGGTGCGTGATCGGTTTTGAGATAATATCACTTGCATATTTGAATAGTTCATTGCTCATGCCATTAGGTTCAGATGCACGTCAATTTTTCAGGGCTTTAAGTGCCTTCTCAACTTCTGCTGTTTTAATTGATGTTATTAATGGCCTGGCGTCTCCCGAGAACGGGTGCAAGGGCTCATCATTGTTGTCAGTGAACTGTTCCTTGAACCATTCTCGAATCGCCTCAGCTTTTCCCTGGTCAGTCCTGATAAAGTATCCTTCAGAGTTGTGTACGGTGAGTGCTGGTGTGTAGTCAGGGCTTGGGCTGCCCGAAACATTTTGTGACAGTCATCTATGGCAGTGATTTCATCTGCTAGGGAGTCTGCTTGTTGAATAGCAAGATCTTTTAAGCATTCGCTAATGTGGCGCAGAATGTTATTTGACTTCAAACGTAGTTTGGTGCGGTCTTCACTTTGGCCACTTTGATAGATGCTGAGCTGTAACGCTTTCTGCTCTGCTGACAGTTTTGCTACTAGATGGTCGTCAGTATACCTAGCTTGGTTGTTTGTAAGAACAGCTATGGTGCTGGTAGTTGATGATTCCATAGATTTCAGTATTTTGGTTAGGGCTTCGTTTGGATCAGAGCTGATGCCGATGTTAGCTATCTGCTCCCCAAGGGCCTTTTTGTATGACATTTGAGTGTGAGTGTCGCTGATGAGTTTGGGTAGGTGGTAGGTGACGCTACCCTCTTGCCTGGTATGGCTTTTATATATTAGGTAGAGATCGTTCATCTTAAGGCATGTAATGACTGGCCTATGGTCAGAATTGAGGTATGTGCCTCCATATGAATGAGCATTCCGTAGTAAGGGGGTTGCTTCTGTCTTGCATAGTATGACGTCTATTTCGGTGGATCGAGTCGATTTTAATGTCTGTATCAAGCTAGTGATTGTTGCTTTTACTGTCCACTACAGAGAGAGAGACTGGGTCCCGAGCTGTCTGGTCTCCGAAGTGGCATCTGTGTAACATTCTAGTGGCTGTGATAACGTAATAA
>JAVVLW010004859.1:0-12000 GCA_034401795.1 Chaetoderma sp. LZ-2023a
ATTGTAAAATGAATAACAGCAATTTTCTAAGGAATAACATGGAATAACAGCCATTTTATAAGGAATAACATGGAATAACAGCCATTTTAAATGGAATAACATGGAATAATGGCCATATTAAATGGAATAACGAATAACGAATAGAAAATAACGAATAAAGAATACCGAATAACACAGAATAACAGCCATTTTATATGGAATAACTCGGAATAAGACATATTATATGGAATAACATATTATGACAGCCATTTTATATGGAATAACACGGAATAACAGCCATAGTAAATGGAATAACATGGAATAACAGCCATTTTATAAGGAATAACACAGAATAACAGCCATTTTATATGGAATAACACGGAATAACAACCATAGTAAATGGAATAACAACCATTTTATAAGGAATAACATGGAATAACAGCCATTTTATATGGAATAACACAGAATAACAGCCATATTAAATGGAATAACACAGAATAACAGGCATAGTAAATGGGATAACACGGAATAACAGGCATAGTAAATGGAATAACAGCCATTTTATAAGGAAAATCACGGAATAACAGCCATTTTATATGGAATAACACGGAATAACGGTCATAGTAAATGGAATAACAGCCATTTTATAAGGAATAACACAGAATAACAGCCATTTTATATGGAATAACACAATAACGACCATATTAAATGGAATAACAGCCATTTTATATGGTATAACACTGAATAAGAGCCATTTAAAATGGAATAACATGGAATAACGGCCATAGTAAAGGGAATAACAGCCATTTTATAAGGAATAACATGGAATAACAGTCATTTTATAAGGAATAACATGGAATAACATCCATTTTAAATTGAATAACATGGAATAACGGCCATATTAAATGGAATAATGAATAAAAAATAAGGAATAAAGATTAACGAATAACAGCCATGTTATATGGAATAACTCGGAATAAGACATATTATATGGAATAACATATTATGACAGCCATTTTATATGGAATAACAGCCATAGTAAATGGAATAACATGGAATAACAGCCATTTTATATGGAATAACACCCATAGTAAATGGAATAACAACCATTTTATAAGGAATAACACGGAATAACAGCCATTTTATATGGAATAACACAATAACGGCCATATTAAATGGAATAACATGGAATAACAGCCATTTTATAAGGAATAACACAGAATAACAGCCATTTTATAAGGAATAACATGGAATAACAGCCATTTTATAAGGAATAACAGCCATTTTAAATGGAATAACATGGAATAAGACATATTGTATGGAATAACATATTATGACAGCCATTTTATAAGGAATAACACAGAATAACAGCCATTTTAAATGGAATAACACACAACAACAGCCATTTTATTTGGAATAACATGGAATAACAACCATAGTAAATGGAATAACAACTATTTTATAAGGAATAATACGGAATAACAGACATTTTATATGGAATAACAGCCATGTTATAAGGATAAACACAGAATAACAGCCCTTTTATATGGAATAACACAGAATAACAACCATAGTAAATGGAATAACAACCATTTTATAAGGAATAACAGCCATTTTATATGGAATAACACAGAATAACATACATATTATATAGAATAACATATTATGACAGCCATTTTATATGGAATAACATGGAATAACAGCCATAGTAAATGGAATAACATGGAATAACAGACATTTTATAAGGAATATCAGAGAATAACAGCCATTTTATATGGAATAACACCCATAGTAAATGGAATAACATGGAATAACAACCATTTTATAAGGAATAACATGGAATAACAGCCATTTTATATGGAATAACACGGAATAACGGCCATATTAAATGGAATAACAGCCATTTTATATGGAATAACACGGAAAACAGCTATTTTATAAGGAAAAACACGGAATAAAAGCCATTTTATATGGAATAACAGCCATATTAAATTGAATAACATAGAATAACAGCCATTTTATATGGAATAACACAGAATAACGGCCATATTAAATGGAATAACAGCCATTTTATATGGAATACCACGGAATAAAGCCATTTCAAATGGAATAACACGGAATAACAGTCATTTTATATGGAATAACTCGGAATAACGGCCATAGTAAAGGGAATAACAGCCATTTTATAAGGAATAACATGGAATAACAGCCATTTTGTAAGGAATAACATGGAATAACAGCCATTTTAAATGGAATAACGGCCATATTAAATGGAATAACGAATAAAAAATAACAGACATTTTATATGGAATAACTCGGAATAACAGCCATAGTAAATGGAATAACATGGAATAACAGACATTTTATAAGGAATATAAGAGAATAACAGCCATTTTATATGGAATAACATGGAATAACGGCCATATTAAATGGAATAACAGCCATTTTATATGGAATAACACGGAATAGCAGGCATAGTAAATGGAATAACATGGAAAACAGCTATTTTATAAGGAAAAACACGGAATAACAGCCATTTTATATGGAATAACAGCCATATTAAATGGAATAACATAGAATAACAGCCATTTTATATGGAATAACACAGAATAACGGCCATATTAAATGGAATAACAGCCATTTTATATGGAATACCACGGAATAAAGCCATTTCAAATGGAATAACACGGAATAACAGTCATTTTATATGGAATAACTCGGAATAACGGCCATAGTAAAGGGAATAACAGCCATTTTATAAGGAATAACAGCCATTTTGTAACGAATAACATGGAATAACAGCCATTTTAAATGGAATAACGGCCATATTAAATGGAATAACGAATAAAGAATAACACAGAACAACATACATTTTATATGGAATAACTCGGAATAAGACATTATATGGAATAACATAGTATGACATCCATTTTATATGGAATAACACGGAATAACAGCCAGAGTAAATAGAATAACATGGAATAACAGCCATTTCATAAGGAATAACACAGAATAACAGCCATTTTATATGGAATAACACGGAATAACGGCCATATTAAATGGAATAACAGCCATTTTATAAGGAAAATCACGGAATAACGGCCATATTAAATGGAATAACATGGAATAACAGCCATTTTATAAGGAATAACACAGAATAACAGCCATTTTATAAGGAATAACACGGAATAAGAGCCATTTTAAAAGGAATAACACGGAATAGCGGCCATAGTAAAGGGAATAACAGCCATTTTATAAGGAATAACATGGAATAACAGCCATTTTATAAGGAATAACAGCCATTTTAAATGGAATAAAACGGGATAACGGCCATATTAAATGGAATAACGAATAAAAAATAACGAATAAGGAATAACACAGAATAAAAGCCATTTTATATGGAATAACTTAGAATAATACATATTATATGGAATAACATATTATGACAGCCATTTTATATGGAATAACACAGAATAACAGCCATAGTAAATGGAATAACATGGAATAACAGCCTTTTTATATGGAATAACACGGAATAGCAGGCATAGTAAATGGAATAACATGGAAAACAGCTATTTTATAAGGAAAAACACGGAATAAAAGCCATTTTATATGGAATAACAGTCATATTAAATGGAATAACATAGAATAACAGCCATTTTATATGGAATAACACAGAATAACGGCCATATTAAATGGAATAACAGCAATTTTATATGGAATACCACGGAATAAAGCCATCTCAAATGGAATAACACGGAATAACAGTCATTTTATATGGAATAACTCGGAATAACGGCCATAGTAAAGGGAATAACAGCCATTTTATAAGGAATAACATGGAATAACAGCCATTTTATATGGAATACCACGGAATAAAGCCATTTCAAATGGAATAACACGGAATAACCGTCATTTTATATGGAATAACGGCCATAGTAAAGGGAATAACAGCCATTTTATAAGGAATAACAGCCATTTTGTAAGGAATAACATGGAATAACAGCCATTTTAAATGGAATAACGGCCATATTAAATGGAATAACGAATAAAGAATAACACAGAATAACAGACATTTTATATGGAATAACACAATAACGGCCAAATTAAATTGAATAACAGCCATTTTATATGGAATAACATGGAATAAGAGCCCTTTTAAATGGAATAACACGGAATAGCGGCCATAGTAAAGGGAATAACAGCCATTTTATAAGGAATAACAGCCATTTTATAAGGAATAACAGCCATTTTAAATGGAATAAAATGGGATAACGGCCATATTAAATGGAATAACGAATAAAAAATAACGAATAAGGAATAACACAGAATAAAAGCCATTTTATATGGAATAACATATTATGACAGCCATTTTATATGGAATAACACAGAATAACAGCCATAGTAAATGGAATAACGTGGAATAACAGCCATTTTATAAGGAATAACACACAATAACAGCCATTTTATATGGAATAACACGGAATAACAACCATAGTAAATGGAATAACAACCATTTTATAAGGAATAACAGCCATTTTATATGGAATAACACAGAATAACAGCAATAGTAAATGGAATACGTGGAATAACAGCCATTTTATATGGAATAACACAATAACGGCCATATTAAATGGAATAACAGCCATTTTATAAGGAAAATCACGGAATAACGGCCATATTAAATGGAATAACAGCCATTTTATAAGGAATAACACAGAATAACAGCCATTTTATATGGAATAACACGGAATAAGAGCCATTTTAAAAGGAATAACACGGAATAGCGGCCATAGTAAAGGGAATAACAGCCATTTTATAAGGAATAACAGCCATTTTAAATGGAATAAAACGTGATAACGGCCATATTAAATGGAATAACGAATAAAAAATAACGAATAAGGAATAACACAGAATAAAAGCCATTTTATATGGAATAACTCAGAATAATACATATTATATGGAATAACATATTATGACAGCCATTTTATATGGAATAACACAGAATAACAGCCATAGTAAATGGAATAACGTGGAATAACAGCCATTTTATAAGGAATAACACACAATAACAGCCATTTTATATGGAATAACACGGAATAACGGCCATATTAAATGGAATAACAACCATTTTATAAGGAATAACACGGAATAACAGCCATTTTATATGGAATAACACAATAACGGCCATATTAAATGGAATAACATGGAATAACAGCCATTTTATAAGGAAAATCACGGAATAACGGCCATATTAAATGGAATAACAGCCATTTTATAAGGAATAACACAGAATAACAGCCATTTTATATGGAATAACACAATAACGGTCAAATTAAATTGAATAACAGCCATTTTATATGGAATAACATGGAATAAGAGCCATTTTAAATGGAATAACACGGAATAGCGGCCATAGTAAAGGGAATAACAGCCATTTTATAAGGAATAACAGCCATTTTATAAGGAATAACAGCCATTTTAAATGGAATAAAATGGGATAACGGCCATATTAAATGGAATAACGAATAAAAAATAACGAATAAGGAATAACACAGAATAAAAGCCATTTTATATGGAATAACATATGACAGCCATTTTATATGGAATAACACAGAATAACAGCCATAGTAAATGGAATAACGTGGAATAACAGCCATTTTATAAGGAATAACACACAATAACAGCCATTTTATATGGAATAACACGGAATAACAACCATAGTAAATGGAATAACATGGAATAACAACCATTTTATAAGGAATAACACGGAATAACACGGAATAACAGCCATTTTATATGGAATAACACGGAATAACAGCCCATTTTATATGAAATAATACGGAATAACAGGCATAGTAAATGGAATAACAGTCATTTTATAAGGAAAAACACAGAATAACAGCCATTTTATATGGAATAACAACCATTTTATAAGGAATAACTCGGAATAACAGACATATTATATGGAATAACACATTATGACAGCCATTTTATATGGAATAACACGGAATAACAGCCATAGTAAATGGAATAACATGGAATAACAGACACTTTATAAGGAATATCAGAGAATAACAGACACTTTATATGGAATAACACGCAATAACACCCATAGTAAATGGAATAACAACCATTTTATAAGGAATAACATGGAATAACAGCCATTTTATATGGAATAACACGGAATAACGGCCATATTAAATGGAATACCGGCCATTTTATATGGAATAACACGGAATAGCAGGCATAGTAAATGGAATAATATGGAATAACAGCCATTTTATAAGGAAAAAACACGGAATAACAGCCATTTCATATGGAATAACATGGAATAAAGCCATTTCAAATGGAATAACACGGAATAACAGTCATTTTATATGGAATAACTCGGAATAACGGCCATAGTAAAGGGAATAACAGCCATTTTATAAGGAATAACATGGAATAACAGCCATTTTGTAAGGAATAACATGGAATAACAGCCATTTTAAATGGAATAACGGCCATATTAAATGGAATAACGAATAAGGAATAACACAGAATAACAGACATTTTATATGGAATAACTCAGAATAAGACATATTATATGGAATAACATAGTATGACAGCCATTTTATATGGAATAACACGGAATAACAGCCAGAGTAAATAGAATAACATGGAATAACAGCCATTTTATAAGGAATAACAGCCATTTTAAATGGAATAACATGGAATAAGACATATTGTATGGAATAACATATTATGACAGCCATTTTATAAGGAATAACACAGAATAACAGCCATAGTAGATGGAATAACGTGGAATAACAGCCATTTTATAAGGAATAACATGGAATAAGAGCCATTTTATAAGGAATAACAGCCATTTTAAATGGAATAACATAGGAATAACACACAACAACAGACATTTTATTTGGAATAACATGGAATAACAACCATAGTAAATGGAATAACAACTATTTTATAAGGAATAACATGGAATAACACGGAATAACAGCCATTTTATATGGAATAACAGCCATGTTATAAGGATAAACACAGAATAACAGCCATTTTATATGGCATAACACAGAATAACAACCATAGTAAATGGAATAACAACCATTTTATAAGGAATAACAGCCATTTTATATGGAATAACACAGAATAACAGACATATTATATAGAATAACATATTATGACAGCCATTTTATATGGAATAACAGCCATAGTAAATGGAATAACAGACATTTTATAAGGAATATCAGAGAATAACAGCCATTTTATATGGAATAACACCCATAGTAAATGCAATAACATGGAATAACAACCATTTTATAAGGAATAACTTGGAATAACAGCCATTTTATATGGAATAACACGGAATAACGGCCATATTAAATGGAATAACAGCCATTTTATATGGAATAACACGGAATAGCAGGCATAGTAAATGGAATAACATGGAAAACAGCTATTTTATAAGGAAAAACACGGAATAAAAGCCATTTTATATGGAATAACAGCCATATTAAATGGAATAACATAGAATAACAGCCATTTTATATGGAATAACACAGAATAACGGCCATATTAAATGGAATAACAGCCATTTTATATGGAATACCACGGAATAAAGCCATTTCAAATGGAATAACACGGAATAACCGTCATTTTATATGGAATAACGGCCATAGTAAAGGGAATAACAGCCATTTTATAAGGAATAACAGCCATTTTGTAAGGAATAACATGGAATAACAGCCATTTTAAATGGAATAACGGCCATATTAAATGGAATAACGAATAAAGAATAACACAGAATAACAGACATTTTATATGGAATAACTCGGAATAAGACATATTATATGGAATAACATAGTATGACATCCATTTTATATGGAATAACACGGAATAACAGCCAGAGTAAATAGAATAACATGGAATAACAGCCATTTCATAAGGAATAACACAGAATAACAGCCATTTTATATGGAATAACACGGAATAACGGCCATATTAAATGGAATAACAACCATTTTATAAGGAATAACACGGAATAACAGCCATTTTATATGGAATAACACAATAACGGCCATATTAAATGGAATAACAGCCATTTTATAAGGAAAATCACGGAATAACGGCCATATTAAATGGAATAACATGGAATAACAGCCATTTTATAAGGAATAACACAGAATAACAGCCATTTTATATGGAATAACACGGAATAAGAGCCATTTTAAAAGGAATAACACGGAATAGTGGCCATAGTAAAGGGAATAACAGCCATTTTATAAGGAATAACATGGAATAACAGCCATTTTATAAGGAATAACAGCCATTTTAAATGGAATAAAACGGGATAACGGCCATATTAAATGGAATAACGAATAAAAAATAACGAATAAGGAATAACACAGAATAAAAGCCATTTTATATGGAATAACTCAGAATAATACATATTATATGGAATAACATATTATGACAGCCATTTTATATGGAATAACACAGAATAACAGCCATAGTAAATGGAATAACATGGAATAACAGCCATTTTATATGGAATAACACGGAATAGCAGGCATAGTAAATGGAATAACATGGAAAACAGCTATTTTATAAGGAAAAACACGGAATAAAGCCATTTTATATGGAATAACAGCCATATTAAATGGAATAACATAGAATAACAGCCATTTTATATGGAATAACACAGAATAACGGCCATATTAAATGGAATAACAGCCATTTTATATGGAATACCACGGAATAAAGCCATTTCAAATGGAATAACACGGAATAACAGCCATTTTAAATGGAATAACGGCCATATTAAATGGAATAACGAATAAAGAATAACACAGAATAACAGACATTTTATATGGAATAACTCGGAATAAGACATATTATATGGAATAACATAGTATGACATCCATTTTATATGGAATAACACGGAATAACAGCCAGAGTAAATAGAATAACATGGAATAACAGCCATTTCATAAGGAATAACACAGAATAACAGCCATTTTATATGGAATAACACGGAATAACGGCCATATTAAATGGAATAACAACCATTTTATAAGGAATAACACGGAATAACAGCCATTTTATATGGAATAACACAATAACGGCCATATTAAATGGAATAACAGCCATTTTATAAGGAAAATCACGGAATAACGGCCAAATTAAATGGAATAACATGGAATAACAGCCATTTTATAAGGAATAACACAGAATAACAGCCATTTTATATGGAATAACACGGAATAAGAGCCATTTTAAAAGGAATAACACGGAATAGTGGCCATAGTAAAGGGAATAACAGCCATTTTATAAGGAATAACATGGAATAACAGCCATTTTATAAGGAATAACAGCCATTTTAAATGGAATAAAACGGGATAACGGCCATATTAAATGGAATAACGAATAAAAAATAACGAATAAGGAATAACACAGAATAAAAGCCATTTTATATGGAATAACTCAGAATAATACATATTATATGGAATAACATATTATGACAGCCATTTTATATGGAATAACACAGAATAACAGCCATAGTAAATGGAATAACATGGAATAACAGCCATTTTATATGGAATAACACGGAATAGCAGGCATAGTAAATGGAATAACATGGAAAACAGCTATTTTATAAGGAAAAACACGGAATAAAGCCATTTTATATGGAATAACAGCCATATTAAATGGAATAACATAGAATAACAGCCATTTTATATGGAATAACACAGAATAACGGCCATATTAAATGGAATAACAGCCATTTTATATGGAATACCACGGAATAAAGCCATTTCAAATGGAATAACACGGAATAACAGTCATTTTATATGGAATAACTCGGAATAACGGCCATAGTAAAGGGAATAACAGCCATTTTATAAGGAATAACAGCCATTTTGTAAGGAATAACATGGAATAACAGCCATTTTAAATGGAATAACGGCCATATTAAATGGAATAACGAATAAAGAATAACACAGAATAACAGACATTTTATATGGAATAACACAATAACGGCCAAATTAAATTGAATAACAGCCATTTTATATGGAATAACATGGAATAAGAGCCATTTTAAATGGAATAACACGGAATAGCGGCCATAGTAAAGGGAATAACAGCCATTTTATAAGGAATAACAGCCATTTTATAAGGAATAACAGCCATTTTAAATGGAATAAAATGGGATAACGGCCATATTAAATGGAATAACGAATAAAAAATAACGAATAAGGAATAACACAGAATAAAAGCCATTTTATATGGAATAACATATTATGACAGCCATTTTATATGGAATAACACAGAATAACAGCCATAGTAAATGGAATAACGTGGAATAACAGCCATTTTATAAGGAATAACACACAATAACAGCCATTTTATATGGAATAACACGGAATAACGGCCATATTAAATGGAATAACAACCATTTTATAAGGAATAACACGGAATAACAGCCATTTTATATGGAATAACACAATAACGGCCATATTAAATGGAATAACATGGAATAACAGCCATTTTATAAGGAAAATCACGGAATAACGGCCATATTAAATGGAATAACAGCCATTTTATAAGGAATAACACAGAATAACAGCCATTTTATATGGAATAACACAATAACGGCCAAATTAAATTGAATAACAGCCATTTTATATGGAATAACATGGAATAAGAGCCATTTTAAATGGAATAACACGGAATAGCGGCCATAGTAAAGGGAATAACAGCCATTTTATAAGGAATAACAGCCATTTTATAAGGAATAACAGCCATTTTAAATGGAATAAAATGGGATAACGGCCATATTAAATGGAATAACGAATAAAAAATAACGAATAAGGAATAACACAGAATAAAAGCCATTTTATATGGAATAACATATTATGACAGCCATTTTATATGGAATAACACAGAATAACAGCCATAGTAAATGGAATAACGTGGAATAACAGCCATTTTATAAGGAATAACACACAATAACAGCCATTTTATATGGAATAACACGGAATAACAACCATAGTAAATGGAATAACAACCATTTTATAAGGAATAACACGGAATAACAGCCATTTTATATGGAATAACACGGAATAACAGCCATTTTATATGAAATAACACGGAATAACAGGCACAGTAAATGGAATAACAGCCATTTTATAAGGAAAAACACAGAATAGCAGCCATTTTATATGGAATAACAACCATTTTATAAGGAATAACAGCCATTTTATATGGAATAACACAGAATAACAGCCATTTTATATGGAATAACTCGGAATAACAGACATATTATATGGAATAACACATTATGACAGCCATTTTATATGGAATAACACGGAATAACAGCCATAGTAAATGGAATAACATGGAATAACAGCCATTTTATAAGGAATATCAGAGAATAACAGCCACTTTATATGGAATAACACCCATAGTAAATGGAATAACAACCATTTTATAAGGAATAACATGGAATAACAGCCATTTTATATGGAATAACACGGAATAACGGCCATATTAAATGGAATACCGGCCATTTTATATGGAATAACACGGAATAGCAGGCATAGTAAATGGAATAATATGGAATAACAGCCATTTTATAAGGAAAAAACACGGAATAACAGCCATTTTATATGGAATAACATGGAATAAAGCCATTTCAAATGGAATAACATGGAATAACAGTCATTTTATATGGAATAACTCGGAATAACGGCCATAGTAAAGGGAATAACAGCCATTTTATAAGGAATAACATGGAATAACAGCCATTTTGTAAGGAATAACATGGAATAACAGCCATTTTAAATGGAATAACGGCCATATTAAATGGAATAACGAATAAAGAATAACACAGAATAACAGACATTTTATATGGAATAACTCAGAATAAGACATTATATGGAATAACATAGTATGACAGCCATTTTATATGGAATAACACGGAATAACAGCCAGAGTAAATAGAATAACATGGAATAA
>JAVVLW010004860.1:0-25000 GCA_034401795.1 Chaetoderma sp. LZ-2023a
GCATCCTCGGCCAGGGGCCGAATAGCTTGGACCTGTTCCAGCTACGATCAGCATGACATTACGCAGATCTCTTCACCTTCTGTCGGTTTCTCTCCAGCAGCCAACAGTAGTACTCCAGCCCACCGCACTAAAAGCAATTGTATAACTCCCGTCCTTGCGGGAGCATTTTGAAACTTTCTAGTTATTGTTCACGAATATATCAAGAGCTACATCGGAACACGAACTTGCGGTGAGGCATTTACGACCTGAAAATGTGATTCTACAGATGTAGAGGCAGTGATGTTCCTTGGCGGATGACTCGCCGGATCTGCCTGCCGCGCCAAAAAGTGGATATTTAACCGTCCCCGCATTGATGTCGTGCAGGTTCTTCTAAACTTTCGACCGCAGCAAGTAAACTTTGCCCGGTATGTCTTCAGAGCTGGTTGACATACCCCGCACCGTTAAGCTTAGTTTTGTATCTTCATCTGCATCTTACAACCCCCGCTTATGATTGGGTTGTTATCAACTTCCATCCGTACCATCGGTGTATGGGAACTTTCTTCATCGCAGCAATGTTATTGTATCTCTTGCTGACTACTCGTTAGACATCCTATATTGTGATTACAGTCCTGAGTTCTAGCCGCTCCCGTCATGAGTTGCCTGCAGGAATCATGTTTGTGGGAACCAACCGCGGGAACTTTCCAGCTTCCTGAGAATGCATCAACTCACGTCAAACTAAGAATGACGTATCAATTTCAGTAACACGGTGGCTAGACTTAAGAATGGCTACAGAGTATTCAAGTAACTATACGTCACATTTTAATTATTCCGTTAAATGAATTTTTCTTAATTATATCGTACCCGTATAAACGGTCCCGATTACTAAAAGGTACCGTAACGGTCTTAGGACCGCTAGTTATAATTGCTGCATATGTTTATAGTTATTCTCATTTTCTGTAAGGTGTTTTCACTAACCGCACCGTAGTAGGTTCGTTAACCTGTACTAAAGATATATAATTCTGATCATTCGACACTGTATTGATTGTTCTGGTTAGTTGATATATATATGGCCAGTGGCCATCAGTTCGTATGTTTTGTTTAATTATAGAAAATATAGGACTGCAGTGCACGTAGGAAAACACTATACAACAACACGTATATATGCAGCACTTTCTCCCGCCACCAACACTTTTTCACTGAGGTCGCTGTCCGTGCTATAACTCTGTTTAGCCTGGCATGCTACCGAGTAAAACCTTTTCTATTCAGCTCGATAGGATAGGTTTAATACGATTAGAGACAATTTCTTCGTTAGGAAATATGTAGTATACGCCTCTTTCCCGGTAGCTAATATAATTTAGCCCCGCACTCCAGCAAGATTCATAACTCTAAGATATTGTCTCTCTTCATGTTCTACTAAGCCTTGTGGCTTCTTAATTTGTTTGGATGTCCCCTCTCCGCACCATGGGCTGATCCGACCCTGGGAAACTGTTGGTGTTTCCGAGCGGTGATGGCCAAGCTGTGGTATCACATACATTCCCTGTGTATCCTCGGATACTTAGTAGTTAGCACTTCTGCCAATGTAGGAAAGCACTGCTCAAACATATCTTAATTATTATTTTCTTTTACTTGCTGAACAATCCTCCCGCACCGTAGTGCAAATCTGGACAACTTGTATTTAAACCTACCCACAGGTTAAACGATTAGTTCCATAGGACCAGGTGACGGGCGAAATGCGCATCCCCACCTAATTCCGTAAGAATGTCTGGGCACGATATTTAGATCTGCCACGCCCCTGCGGGAAGGACATTTACGGTTGGTATTTGTCTCTCTTACCTCCACCATAACGATAGCTCAGTTGCCTAAACTGCTTTTGTGAAAAGTGATCAGTGTCTTGTGACGTTTTATGTGGTTACGGAGCGAGATGTCCGGATTCTTATCCAGTTGGGAGATCTTACTAAGTAACATGTATGAGCGCTGTCTTCCGTTCTCAATGACAGCCGTATCTAACAGCCAGGTAGACACCCACCATTTGCGGCCTAAAATAGTTCTTGTCACTAAAAACTAAAAGTGAGATAAGCATAGAAGAAGGCCCGCATAAATAAAGCCGCAACTACTAAACCAGCGTACTAAGAATTACATAAGACGGTGACGTGGGAATCCTTCGGGAATCGTTCGTCCCGTCTTCACGTAAAACAGCACGCAACCCTCATAACCATAATCTCACTAGGTAGGGTTTTTCCTTTCAGCATTTTGGTTAAATATTAGAGTGGGCCAATTTTTGCTTACTACTCTTCTCCCGCTTTAAGCAGTGGCGACACCTTCCCGTGACGGGGGCCCGCACGAGGCACTTGCCTCTCGCAAGGATTCAGTGACGACGGCCCACGCGAGGATAATACTTCTCACCCAAACTAGCACTAGGAGTAGTGCCCGCGTGAGGCACATGATTTTTCGGCACCACAGAGATAATTTTCTTTCCTTTCAGCTTAGAGGTATAATAGCTTATATTAAGTTAAATAGTTAAGTCTCGTGTACGGGAGCCTCTCTTGCGGGGATACCTCTGCGGACCTACGAGTCTGTGTGGTACCTCCGGGAGCCCCACCTTTAAAGAATCATCCGGCTGTCTCTATGTCTTGTATTTTCGTATGCTCATCCATTTTTTATCTAGCATACTCGACAGTCTGTTTAGGTAAAATTATTATATAGACTTATTTTAATTAGGTCACCAAATCAAATCTTGTACGTCCATAGATCACGAAATTGCTATGGATAGGCTTACTGGTGACACAAACTCTTGGGATGAGACTGTTGTGTTTAATGTTCGCGACAATACGCGCACGGCCCCACTGGAACGATTGAGTTCCACCGGCCTTAGGAGCCGGTCTTTGTTACCCATAGGGCAGTATCGCACAGGATCCGTCACCCCGAGACCGGAAGCTGACGAGCATCATCATTCGTCGTGCACTTGCGGCACGGCGAGTCGTCATCATATACCGGAACGGCCCGTCACTACCCGCGAGCTACAAAAACGGCTCCTGCAGATGGTTTCGGAACTGTCTACTTTCGGACGTAGAGGGGACAATTCTTTGAAGATTTTGCTACTAGACTGATTGTCTTGCTAAGCGAGTTGGTCACGCTCGTGGTAAATGGGTTTTTTTTTAATGTTCTCCTCTGGGCTGCCGGTGGACGTCTTCGGTGAGAGGACCGAGATCTCCCTGAACAATCTTGATCACTAAACGTTTAATAGTAAGGACTCTTCCTGAGGACCCCTTGACTAGTGACAATCCTTTGTCAACCGCGATCGCATTCTATCAACAACGGGTTCATAAGCACCTCGAGGTGGCCACTGTGCCACGTAATTGATGACTCAACCTCTGGTTATACGCCCCGCCCAATTATGGACAGTTTCCACCTATGCTTTGCGAGTGTTGGGGTCGATCTATATGCTCTAAATAATGGATTCCCAGAATCCCAATTGTATGGCACTATAGATGACTATGGCAGCGACAGCGACCAGTCAAGCTAGTTAAAAATACTCAACAGAACATCTATTAAATTGCGAAAACACACAATTCGTGCAGCTTGACGGACTCTATATTTATGACAGAGTATTTCCGTCAAGTAAGATTGCCACGCCAACCTATAGGCGACGTTGTTGATTATGACGTCAATACTTTAGTAGATTCACCCAGTTTGAAATAACACTAGCTATCGACCAACACAAATATATAGGTACATCTACTAGCCATAGCGACTGATTTAAGATATAAAGTCATTCTTTCACCGCGTCTCACACGGCGGAGTGCTTGGAGATGGAATTGTTACAATTTTATACTCTTGGAGGCTTAAATTGTGGGCCTTAACATAGTGAGTCGAGGTAGGGTTTAGCTTGTGATGATTTTATTACACATAGACTGATATGATTTTTGTGCTCTGAAATTGAACATAGAGACGCTAGTCCCTAGTTCAGTTAAGTGACTGAAAATTATAATGGTTTGTGCGGGACGAAATCATCATGTGCTGAACTATGTTTCGTTTTCATAGCGTTGGGGTACTCACATCGGGTTTCCGAGGGTCCTCCGATAGTTTTGTTATCTGGCATTCAACTGTGAATGTGCACTTTTATTAGACTCACTATTATGTATCATAAATATAATTGTATAATTTAATGTCACCAATTAATTAGATATAGTATAGTAACACGTATGTATTTATCCTTGTTACACCATGAGACATTTACTTTTTAATATAATTGGACGGGAGACGCGGTTATAAGACCTGTCTTATCGCGCTCCCTCTAAGACAAAAAATAAATTCTGTTTAATCCAAAAGCACACATTTCCTACTGTCGTGGCGAACCTACGTCATTTGGTTAGACGTCAGCTAAGTGATGCATTATGTTTATGACGTCGGATACCCGAGTGGCGTGTGGGATCCCATCATTAATCAATTCACTTTTAATGTAGCATCGATATAAGCTGTTGAAGTATTCCCATTTGCGTTCCATTTGCGTTCCACTTGCAAAATAACACCACCAGAAAATGATTTTCTCCATAGTTTGTGCTCGTGTGCTGTAACATGATGTACCATATTGTAAAAACACGAACCACGTCATAGATCGGAAATTCATTCCGTGTAAATCTCGCATTATAAAAAACCTATGGGGGAAGCAACCATACTTATCTTTCGCTCAGGAAACTCCACGACCCACAATTACAGTGTTTTACCTTCCGCTATTGTAGACACTAATTGTCTACGCCTCTTCCACGGACGTAACATTATAAATTGCTACAAAAGAGAACGTGAAGAGAAGACATTATCGACGAATCCAGTTTATCGAACAACATTATGACGTCATTATCACAACATCACCTGTAGGTTGACGTAACAATCAATCACGCCATAAATGACGCGATTTAGCCCGCCCGTCAAGTTGTACGAATTGTAAGTCTTTGCTATTTACTAGACATTCCTTTGAATATTTCGAAACTAATTTGACTGGGCGCTGTTGCTGCCATAGGCAGCAACAGCGCCACGTCAAATTAATTTCGAAATATTCAACAGGTTACCTGTATAGTTTTCTGGAAATTAAGATTCGGAAAGTGCATGGGTCGATCGATCCCAACGCTGTTGAAACGTGGGTGGAGTTTTCCTTGAGATTGCCGGGTCATAGCTAAAACTGGATTTCTTCATTGAGCGCCCACACGTGTAGATTTCCAGATGTAATGTGTGATCGTATTCCTAAAACCTTTACAAGTGCATTTGAATGAAGAGATCATTGTTGGCCATTTCAGTGAAAGCCATTGCACATAAAAGGATGACACCATAATCAATTACGTCCTGAATTACGTAGCTAAGTTCGTCACGTACGTTTAAATTGATGCCGGACTTAGCGTTGTTGCACGAATTGTATGTCTTTAATATATAAAACTAACTCAAACTAAACCTCAAACTAATTCGACAGGGCGCTTTTGCTGCCATAGGCAGCAATAGCACTCAGTCAAATTGGTTTCAAAATATTCAACAGTATAGTTTTCTGGAAATTGAGATTGAGATGGTGCGGGGAGCTTAGCTATAGATGAGCGGGGTATGGCTAAAACCTGATTCCTCGATTCCCAAGAGTTTTGCAGCAGCAAGTACGTATGAATGAAAACATCCTTGTTGGCCAATTCAGCGAAAGCCATTACACATATAGGATTGTTCACGTCAATGACGTCATTTACATGTAATAGACCCGGAAGTGTAGTATTTTGCATGTCTTACATTAAAATTGTGTGTTTCTTGCGTCATTATTTGGGATTTTTCAATCACTTAACATGTAATCCATGCAGAGCATAAATGCTAGGTTTACTATCGGTTACTACGACATACATTCCTAGATGATATCTGATACTGGATGACGTCACCTAATATACGATATTCATTATCTGACAAAATCGACTGGAGCAGGGGATATTGGTGATGAACTTATTTCCGTTTCCAGGCGATATCTGGTATTCCGTTATAGCAGATGCCAGACAATATCTGATATATGGCCGGGAACGCACTGACTTACGTCAGAAGATCAGTAAATGGCTAACATTCCTGCCGGGCGCTTAACCCTTTGGATCCGATGGCCAAAAACACCAAACTCCTTGAAATATTATGTTGAGTATTTTGAAACTAATTTGACTGGGAGCTGTTGCTGCCTCTGGTAAATGTCAAATTAGTTTCAAAATACTTAACAGCTCACCAACATGATTGTTTTAAAATTGAGATTCTGAGAAGTCAGGTTTCAAATGGTTAAGGGAAACCATAGCCTTCCAGCCCTGTTGATCCGGCTTCACAAAACAATGCCAAATTTGTCCAATACCGCGAGTCGTTGATATATGCTTTAATCTGGCGGACGTGATGTCCAACTTGTCTATTTTGGAAACAATGTTGCTGAAAGCTGCTGAATTGCTCGCTCTATTATCTGATGGAATTCTCCAGAAGCTGCTAATGCTCTTAACCACGATCCTGGTAATGGACGCAGACAATGTACGGCTTTCCGGGTCAAACCCTGCCAGAGAAGTTAATAAAGCGACTATATAGATCGTAACAAACAATACGCTGCTCTCCACTGTCTCTAAGTATCGTCGTCAGATTGTAATACGGTATTTAGACAGATCCTATCAGACAAGCGAGTTATCATAGTACAGATCAGATATAACTTAACATGTTTCCAAAACAAAATAAAATGTACCGTTTAATATTTTGAACCTCATTGGATTCGAAATGTCTTCCAAGCCAATGTACCTTTCTAGTTTATCAACCCACCATACGACGTCATAATCAACTACGTGACGTGTAGAATGGTGTTATAATCAATGACGTCATGGATGACGTAGATAAAGTCGTCCCGAATGCTTTATTAATGACGGACTAAACGTTGTTGTACGAATTGTATGTGTTTATTAATTAAGGAACACGCGGCTGAATATTTTGAAACTAATTTGACTGGGCGATTTTTCTGCCACAGAAATATTCAACAGCTTACATGTATAGTTTTCTGGGAATTGATAGTCAGGGAGTTCAGGGACCGATCGATCACAACACGGTGAAGTGTGGGTGGAGCATAGCTAAATATGGGCGGGGCATAGCTAAAACTGGATTCTTCAATTATGTTCAAAATATCCACCAAAAACTTTCTTACATCGTGTTCAAAATTGTACTAACTAACACACGTTTCTGGTGGTGTTTCTGTGTTGGAAACGTCCTAGCTTATTTATGAGCTGCACTGCATTACTGATCCTACGTCTCGTACATCCTTTTATTCGGAATTCTGAGAAAGCGTGTTTATTGACAAAAATTCTGAAAACTATTATCATTGCAGACGTTGACGTAATATGGAAATACCGACACTCAAGTGAACAATGCGCAACATAAGCCTACTCAACCGGATCTCCGATTAGGCTTATACACTGTATGGAATATCAATCTCGACACGACATGTAGCGTGGAATGGGTCATAGCCGATGCCCTATGCTTGGATATCGTTATGCCTAAAAGATGTGTGATGGAAATTCACCTTTCCCGTTTATCCATCCATTACACGTCATCATAATCAACTAAGAGACATGTAAGCTGACGTCATAATCATGGCGTTATGAATGATTCGATATAGCACTCTTTAACGCTTAATAGTCGACACGTTGTACAAATTGTAAATTTTATTGCTATTTAATAAACATGCCGTTGAATGTTTTGAAACTAATTTGACTGGGAGCTGGTGATGCCTATAGCACCGATCGATCGCAACACTAGCGAGGTGTGGGTAGAGCTTAGCTAGCGATGGGCGGGCCATAGCTAAAACGGGAAAGGTCCATTGCATTCACGGCTGTGCTGCATGCCACGTGCATAAATCATGTCTTGGCGATATTGTTAGGCATCCGCCGCATCAGTGGCGTATTTATGATTGAAACAGCTAAATATTTGATTAGGCATGGCTTGATTCAGACAGCTCTCAGTCAGATTAGTTTCAAAATATTCAACAGAATGGTTATTAAATCGCAACTTCACCAAAGACATATAATTCGTATATTTTATCGACAAAATTTTAACTTTCCTGCTTACTGAGCCGCTGCTGGCTCGATACCGTGCCGATATGGGCTGATCTTCATCGATGACACGTATTTGATTATGTCATCATTATGGCATCGTGTACGTGAGTAACAGATCGGGTACCCCATTCTGCGACCACTCTCTTCCATGGTCGATATAATAAGGTGTTCTTAATAGACTTGAATAATTGTATTTTCATCTTATTAATTATTAGAAGGAGCTAGTCCACAGCTAGTCCACAGCAGCAGCTCGGGTGTGCATGCCAGGTTTAACTGCCTGACTGCTACAACACATGGATAATGATTTGAAGGGACAGCAACTCTGAAAATGCGTAATATTTGGAAAGCAATTTGAGTGGCAGTTGCAGACGGCATAGTAACCAACACCTTTCAGTCAAATTGTTTTCAAGATATTCATCTGGTGCAGGTGAAATGTTACGTCTCTTGGAACATATTGTCTATAAAAATTCAGTAGTAAAACAGATAAACAGTGCAATAACGCGGACGCTGAAGAGGAACATGTCTTTATGCACTGAGACATCGTTCTTGATGTCTAAATGAGCAACAAAAAACGTTAATACCTGTCTCGTTATATACTATTCACAGGTTGTCAATCATGTTCATGTGCTTGCTTCATCTATTTCAGTCATGCCTATTTGTGGTATGATCCGCGTATGAACACGCTTCCATATCCTCTGTCAATATAATTATCTTTCCAGAGCTGAAGTTTTTGATGTCTTGAGACAAAGGCACCCGTCAACCCCATTTCCTTATCAAGCAAGCCTAATCAGTTAGTAAGCTTCTTTCAACCATAAATACTTCAGTAATTACCAAGCGATGTTTTACACCAGTGATATATAGCGCTGTCGCTAACGCAATTTCCATCTATCTTCGGTCAGGTGTAACAGTATCTGAGCATACAGCGCTACTTGTGATGCTTGCCTGCCACATGTCGTACCGGGATGATATGTACCACAATATATAATCTGAAAACCAGCTGAATATGTTCCAAAAAAGTTAGCTGAACGTCGATGTTGACTTATGTAGCAACTAACCAGAAAATATTCGTGGATATTATTTAATACTTAGCTCGGCCAATTCACACTTTCTTAATATATTGAGAATAACACGTGTTAAGGGACCTGGGATCAGGAATAATGGCCAGCGTGGCTCACAGAATCTGGCTAATGGCCACATTACACTAGTGGGAATTGGCAGATAAAAAGTTTGTCTTAGAAATAATGGATATCACCAATTTGTGTGTTACGAGGGTGATAGTGGCTTTATTAACCTGTATGTCACTGTTGACGAGGCAGTCAGCTCGGGTGCTCGTTATCTGTCTCCATCATCAACTTGTTCATATGAACATTATTCTATACTGCTGGAGACCGTTGGTTATATTTATTTATTTATTTATTTATACAAGAGGCTGTCTGTTTGGATAGTCATTGGCTGTGCCCATCATCACCGTTCATAAGAGCGATATCGCTATATTTGCGACTTAGGCATCTTTGTCCGAAAGGCGGAAAATTTGACAGTCCGACAGACAAGCCAAGAAATTTCGATTCGTGTGGATGCAGTTTCGCCAGTTATGCAAATGTCCAAGTACACTTCGAAACGTGTTATTCGAATGAGAAATAATTCATCATTAGATCTCAGGTAGTGACGCCGTGAAAGAGTGGAATACAGCGATGGCGTCTTGGTTTTAGTACTGATTATTGCTATTGTCAAGTTAGTAATCAACTTCGGTATAAATGATATCATTGTATGGCATGCCACATGATTATCACGCCATTTAGAACTGAATAAGAAATTGTGCATGTTCTGGCTTGTCTTACTTGCTTCGATGATCATAAACATATTCCTCATATATGAATCATACTGGCGTTCCTTAAGGTGTTAGTTATGGTTCCGTCGTTTGCCAATACATACAATATAGGGTTCCGTGTCCCATTTCTAGCTAGACTCCGCCAACCTTTGTGCGCGTGTTGGAACCAATGTAAAACTTTGATTCCTATATCCTTAAAATCTATATTTCAGGGCAACTATACAGGGACGTTGTTGAATATTTCGAAACTAATTTGACTGGGGGCAGCAACAGCTCCAGGTTAAATTTGCCTCGAAATATTCAGCAAAATGTTTATTAAAGGTGCATATTATACCCGATCGAATGCGTGGAAATATAATTGTTAAAAAGTGTATACTTTTAGAGGAATTTAGCAAGCCTTGCAACATTGATTGCTCTGCTGATTATTTTGAGAACAATTTGATCTAATCATTACCTAGTGACAATTTTATTATCAGCTGATTATTTCGAAAGAACTTGACGGAAATTTGTTGCTCCTATAGGCAGCAACAGTTTTCAGCAAACTTGTTTTAAATATTTTTGTTGTCACTTGCACCATAGCAAACACACAACTGATATTGAACTATGCTAGGAACATACTATGGAAGCCAGCATAAAAATGAGTAGCATTAGCATTACGACAATGGTTTTATACAAACAATTGCGAACCTGCCAAGACAATAAGAGTCTGAAATAATGGCACCAGCAAATACCGATCTAAAATGGCGTCAACAACTCTAGTTAGTTAAAGTGTCTATAAAGTAACAAACAGTCCTAAATTTAGCTAGGATATGTTTCGTTTATGAATATATGAGAACTTTAATAAACATGTTGTTGAGTATTTTCAATCTAATTTGACTGGGCCATAGACAGCAACATTAACCAGTCAAATTAGTTTCAAAATATTCAACAGCTTACCTGTACAGTTTTCTGGCAATTGATAGTCAGGGTGTTCAATGACAGATAGATCCCAACACGGGAAAAGCGTGGGTGGAGCCTAGCTAGAGATGGGCGGGCAATATCCACAACTGGATTGTTCCATTGTCTTGAAATGCCAGTCATTCCGGTGATTAATTTTCAACATATTCTTATCCTGACCCGCAAATGGACAATGACTAAAGATGTATTGTGTTTTCTTATCCAGTATCCCTTTTAATGGTCAATCCAACCAAAGGCGGTCACTGCAGTGGTCATGAGAAATATCCATTTATAGGCGGCCAACAGAAAGACATTTTTTTAGTAAGAATATATTATAAGAGAATAGTTGTTTTCTTGAAAAGTCCTGAACATTAAATAGTTAATTAATTTAAGTAACCTTTGTAAATTATTGTCAAAATAGGTGTTAAAGTGATGCTAATCTCATCTCGACGGATTATGTTTTATAGATTCCATATCATTCATATCCTGTCACATTCCCTTATCTGTATCACACTTATCTGTTTTATAATATCACGTAACTGGTGAACAGTGACAGCCACCTGTGTACTCTATTTCGTGAGTGTGTGATGTCGTGTAAGTGCCAATGCATTACATTCTTTATTATGTAAAATCATCCTGTTGAATATTTTGAAACTAATTTGATTGGAAGTTTTTGCTGCCTATGGCAGCAAAAACTTCCATTCAAATTGGTTTCAAAATTTTCAACAACGTACCTGTATGGTTGCTTTGATACGGCATTTCAAGCTATAGATGATACCTCTATGACTAAGCGCATATACGGAGGCAGATACGTACGGTTTTTCTGATTGGTTGAAGAGTAAATCATGACAGTTATCATAAGCTATAGAACTGTACCAACATGTACCTATTAAAGCCTAACTATATTTCTTTGACGGGATGACATAATGCTTAAAATTCCATACATAATTTATGAGTGGCCAATTAGATCATCTGTATAGATATCATGAGATGAGGTTAGTTATCCTTTAAACTTGACAATTACACCTACGAGGTGACCTCAAGAAAGCAGGACTCGGTACACTCAGCCAAGAAAGGACCTGAGGAAGCTACGGATTTCGGCTGAGGATAAGACACAGTGGGCAAAAGAGAAGGAGGACTGATAGCAGCTGTAAGATGTTTCTACTACTACAGCCGCAGAATACGGAAATCATATATACTATATGGATCCCGAAATGAACAACCCATCTGCCCCACCTGACAATCTGACTTTTGTGAATGACTGCTCAACTATGTCACACGTCAGTGTTATTATCTATAACAGTTTATGCTTGTACCCCATAAATTTAGTATATATATACGATCCTTTCAAAAGCGGCATTTGAGAGTTCAGTATTTTCTCCCCGGATGTAATAGTCTCCAAAATAGTATGTTTTGTTGCTAAATCTATTACGTAGTCGAATAAAGTGTCATATTAATATAACCAATACCATTTTATTTCTGATAAACATTTCTGAATTTGCGTCTGTTCAATTTATCTTCAAATTACCGAAAGATAGTTTTGTCACTTTTGTATGCTATATATGTAGCTGATCGTCTGCGTCAGCCATCCAGTGAATACCCGGTCATGCGCACTTGGGAGTTATTGAACTCGCGTCAACGGCTGTCGTTACAACTAGCCCCGCAGTGAGGATATGCGCATGAACCAGTACATCCATATCTATGGCGGTTCCTATTAAGAGCTGGCTGCAATTATGGGGGTGTTCGATTGGTTTGTCCCAATTACTGTCTAGAAAGGCGGAAGCTAAAACAATTCAATTATGGCTTTTGCTAGTGTTTCCCTTGGCAAGGACGAATTGTGCGTGGTTGCTTCCGAGATGGCTTAAATTGTCTGGAAATTGTGCCCTAGTGACATGGTTCCCAATTTCAAACACAGCATGGCCCCTCATTTTACAGCGGTCGGGTACAAATATGGTAAATATATTCTCGCAATATTGAGATAGGGCTGTTGAATGGCAAATCAGGTTTTGCAAAGCGATCAGTGTGTGTGCGTGCGTGTGAAGCCAACGAGACATTAATAGAAACTCATAGCAACAACTTGCAATAGGATGGATTGGAACCAGAGCTTCCGCTCTGCATGGACGTTGTTGATGAAACCTTCAAATGACGAAGGGCATGCGTGATATTGTCACTATACCATGGAGACGTCATATGTGCATTCATGAAAGAAGTTTAAATTAAAGTGGTTATTTACAAATGTATAATATCATACTTGGATTTTCCTGCAGCTGGTTTATTGAAATATATCACGTAATTCATCCATCATAAGTGCTCCATTAGTGAAACGACACAATTGCGCCACACCTGAGTATTTTACAGCAACTCAACCGGGGCCATGCACTAAGTACCACTACGTGTGAAAAGACACCTATTTGTCCCAGAATGTTACTTTGTCCTGCCTCTCCCACTCAGGGAAAACACTGTGGACTCGAGCATCCCTGAACGGATGTAAGCAATTTAAACGTAAAATGTATCTATGTTCACGTCAAATCGTCCTGAAGTGGAGTCCTAGTTGTCGTGTATACCAATTTCAAGCCACGCAACGTACTCACTGACCAGCATTTCCATGCTAAACATCTCTTTTACAAGCGACTTGTAGATCATCACCCAACGTGATCGATCCCCAGGGAGAGGGATATGGCGTGAGCCAGTCATCCGCAGCGGCCCTCTGACTCGCCACATTATAAATAATTTGAACTATGTATTAATAATCTAAATCAGAAATTGCAGGGAAGACAAAGACTGACAACATATACGTTGATAAAGTGCGTTGCCAATCATAATCAGGCATTAATGTTTTGCAAGATGTTTGGTATCGAAATCTTCATGTTCATTGCAAACTGCCATAAATTTTGCAACCAATCAAACCAATAACTTCTTGTACCGAAGGGCATTTGAATGACGTGCTTAGCAATTAGAGAGTGAATGAAATTATCTATGTCTCCATGAGCAGTTGGTGGAGACATAGGCGATTCCCTTCATTCCCTGATGCCTGCACATCATTCAAATGACACATCCATCTGAGAAGACGTAAATTCGTCGTCCACGCAACCCTTTGGGGAAGCACACTCAAGATAGAGCCATGGCTCAAATACACCTAGGCGTAAGCGGCCAATAGGGAAAACTAAACGACAACAGCAACGGGGCGGAATTGGAGTCAGCTTGCTGTAGTGGCTAACATAAATACATAAATGTTGGCCGTGTGGTGTAATAGACTAAAACAGAGCCAGTTAGGCCAAAAACCTTGAGAACCTCTCTTAGATAACTAGTGGGAACACAAGTGACCAGAGCAAGACACGCAGTGCCGTCGAGAGAGCAGAGCCATGCGCATGCCACAGTCATCCAGTGCCGCAGTGCATCCAGTACCTCAGCTGACCTGCGCTGCAATACATCTGGTACTGCCGAAGGAAAGGTGTCAACTTGCATCGAGGACCACAGAGAAAAATTAATACAAAACTGCCTGCCTGCCCGTCTGCCTGCCTGCCTGCCTGCGCGTATGTCTGTCTGTTGTCTGGCTGCCTGGCTGCATGCCTGTCTTCCGGTCTGTATGTCTTCCTGGCTGCTTCCCTGTCTGTCTGTCTGTCTGTCTGTCTGTCGCGCTGTCGCGCTGTCTGTCTGTCGTGCTGTCCGTCTGTCTGTCTGTCGCGATGCCTGTCTGTCTGTCGAAATGTCGAAATGTTGAAATGTCGATTGACATACAAACAATCTTCCAAAGACAGGGTGACGGACGTTACGTTCTATGAGAGTCAGAATAAATAATCACCATTCCTTCATGGGCAAGACATGGAAGTATTTTTGTTACCCGGCGATAGCCACTGAGGAATAATGCAAAATAGGAGACGATGTCGTTTAATGGTATCAGCGTCCAAGCAATGGCCATTACATGTAACCAATGCTATCCGATGACAATGCTCTTGTGAACGATGTCGTGATTGTCACAGATAATAAATTCCAAAACTGCCTGCCTCTTGAAACTAGATATAACGGTTAATAAAGCCACCTTCATCCTTGTATTAAACAAATTGGTGATCTTCATTATGGCTTAGACAAGCTTTTTATCTGCCAAGTCCCACTAGTCTAATACTGCCATTAGGCGGATTCTGTCATCCACCCTGGCCACCATTCCTGTTCCCAGCTCCATTAACACGTGTTGTTCTCAATATACTAAGAACGGATGTATTGATAGAGGTAATTATGAATCCCCAAGAATATGCTTAAAATTAGTCACTACACATGGCAACATCGAAATTCACCTAAATTATTTGGAAAATGAGCTGCTGGATTTCATAGCGCATACTCTAGTAAATGTCATCCCGGCATTACACGCAGCAGGCAATGCATTGAGTAGATCACAACTAACGGTGTATGCTCAGATAATGTAACACCTGACCGGCGTTAGATGGAAATTGCATTAGCGACAGCGCTGTATATCACCGGTATAAAACATCGCTTGGTAATTATAGTCTGCTGGAACACTAAGGTATTTATGCTTGAAAGAAGCTTACTGACTGATCAGGCCTGCCTTGATCGAGAAAGGATTTTGATTGAGTTTTGCTGGCAAAATGTGCATGATAATGGCGTTGTCTGCTCGAGAAACAAAAGCTCGTGTAAAGTAATTATATTGACTGATGATATGTCAGCAGTAAGTATGCATAGCATAACCGGTAAGCATGCAGGCTTGAATTAAACAAAAAGAAACAAACATGACGCATGCGCACATAATAGACCTTACCATGCTTAGCTATGCCCCGCCCATCTCTAGCTAAGCGCTACGCACACCTCGCTCGTGTAGGGGTCGATCGATCTGTGAACTCTCTGACTATCAATTTCCAGAAAATTATACAGGTAAGCTATTGAATATTTTTGAACTAATTTGACTGGGCGCTGTTGCTGCCTATGACAGCAACAGCGTCCTGTCAAATTAGTTTCAAAATATTCAACAGCATGTTTATTAAATAGTAGAGACATACAAACAACGTGTCGCACTATTAAGAATTAAAGACCGGACAAATAGAATCATTTATGACGTAATGATTATGAAGTCAGCATACACGTCACTTAGTTGATTATGACGTCATATGACGTCATATGATCGTTGGATAAACTTGGAAAGGTCCAATGACCATCTGTTGATACTGTGTGATAAGAAATTTCAGTTTTGTATTAGTGTTGCTTTAGACACCACCATGTGGTTTGCTTCTGCTTAGGGGCACATTCATGATAGGACTTTTGCCATCTCAGCCGGTTTACACGCACCAGCCAATCCACACACATGTTGCGGCAGTGAACTAGTTCTTTCTAATACTAAATAATCTAAAATACTGCTAGCCTGCCGACAGCTGAACATATATCGAACCGTCTATTCCATGGCTCATTAAAGAGCGGTCGCAGAAATATATGTGATTATTTAATAACATAAATGAGCTTTCATTTAAGCAGTAGCATCAGAGACTTTCTTAAAGATCGAGAGGTTTCAGTTGTGCATGCCAGTACGAAACTCATATTCAAACCTGTTAGAGAAACAAGGCGTCAATCTAACTATTTTATTTATACGATATCCTGTGCATCCACCCATGCGCACAGCCGCCTACACGTACATGTGTGTGTGTGCGTGTGCGTGTGCGTGTTGTCGTACGTGCGTGTTGTCGTGCGTGCGTGTGTGCGTGTGTGCATGTACGTATGAATCTGGACACCATCGCCGAGTTCGCGAATCTTACCATGCAATGAAGGATTCCAATTTTAGCTATGCCTCACCCATCCCAGATAAGCTCCCTTATCCTTCACCTGTGTTGGGCTCATTCGATCATTGAACTCTCTGGCTATCAATTTCCAGAAAAGTTTACAGGTAAGCTATTGAATTTTTTTAACCTAATTTGACAGAGTGCTGATGCTTGCCTATGGTAGCAACAGCGCGCAGGCAAATTAATTAAAAATAGTCGAGAGCTTGTTTATTAAATAATAAAGCCATACAATTCGTACATCAACGCTTAGTCCGTCATCAATTAAGGGTTCGGGACGAACTTTGCTACGTCATTCATGACGTAGTTGATTATGACGTCATCATACACGTCACATACTTGATTGTGACGGCATGCGATTGACTGAGAGACTGGAATTATCCATTGCTTTGGCACTCATGAATGGTTTCGCAATATCACGCCTACTTGATTTTGCCATGTGTAATATTATCCTGAATAATTATCTGCTGTCAGGCAATGATAGTACCAATTTTGTTGTTCAACCAGGAATATTTTATTAGAAATAATCCATAAAAACACTAAAAGGTACTTTTCGCGTTTTGGTTTGAATTGCATCTTAGCATGCACTTAGAGTCGAACCCTTAGAGTGGTATCCATTGTCAATTTAGACAATGTATTACCGACCGAGCTTTAATAGAAGCAAGCTATTATCTAGCGGAGTGTAAGGCGATACTACTACATGGGTGCTTTGGTCGATATACTTCTTTTAGTTCTATCTGACATTTATATCCAAAAGCTGATACAACGAAAGACCAGAAATGAAAATATTGTCTTCCTGACAGACTCCCTCTCAGCGCTGCATGCGCTGGAGAGTGGAAAGGAAAGTACAGATTTAATTCATGAAAATCTTACGCAACTGGCCAAGGAGAACAATGTCAACGTACAGTGGATCCCCTCGCATTGTGGCATATTAGGAAATGACAAAAGCTGATCGACTGGCTAATGAAGGGTCAAATAAAGAACAATTCAGCCTCGAGGTTGACTTTGAAGAACTGAAGCATATCATTAAAGCCACAAGAACCACCAGCAGGCAGCATAATGATGCAATACACAGCCTCAGTAGGGAGGATCAGACGTGTATCTTCAGATTGAGGACTGGTCACAATCGTCTCAATGCACATCTTCACCGTCTCAAGATTACAGATTCTGCACTTTGTGAGTGTCAGCAGGCAGATGAAACAGCATAACATCTCTTGCAGCACTGTCAGCGATATGAACAGGCTAGGAGAAGATTCTGGCCTATTGAAATATCTTTTGAAGAGAAGATCAGAGGAGACAGAGACGGTTTGATGACCACCTCAGCTTTCATGCACCATATAAGGAAAACATTCTAAAATTACTGTCGCGAGAAAGATAAACGCAAGAAGAATATTGCAAAACATTAGCTATCGGAAACAACAACTGTTGTGGCTTGCACTGCTCCAGACATTAATTGCCGGAGCTAATCTTCACTGCCTGTTGACATCTGCAGTTATTATTGCAAATGTGGTTTCGGAAATACTCGACACAGTAACATAATTATTGATGGCCCAAGCTGGAAGCTGTCGAAAAGGAATACATCAGTAACCATTTCACATGTCAGGCATACATGTAAACGGATGCTGTTTCTTTCGAAATCCATTTGTCGCCAGATGAGGCGGCAGTGTGCAGCAACACGTGACAAGGGCATCAAAGCATGGCAATAAAAATTAAAGACAGATAGTCTGAAATTCACCTACTTTTGCAATCTAATGCGTGGCATGAATTCGAAACAGCAAAGACATGCTGATAAACATTTAAAATTAAAGAATCGTATTAGCCCTCTTTAAGTTGAATAATAAATTGAAAACAATAATAATAATTTAGTAAGATAGATATCAATTTTCATAAAGATAAGAATACTATTTCGACATTTGCGATCATATTGAGTCCAATGGACCTTTCCATTTTTAGCTATGCCCCGCCCATCACTAGCTAAGCTCCACCCACACTTCGCCGTGTTGGGATTGATCGACCCCCAAATGCTCTAGATATCAATTTCCTCAAATCTATACAGGGAAGCTGTTGAATATTTTGTAACTAATTTGACTGGATGTTGTTGCTGCCTATGTCAGTCAAATTAGTTTCAAAATATTCAACAGAATATTTATTAAATAGTAAAAGCAAACAATCTGTACAACAACGCATAGACTGTCTTCAAATATGCGTTCGTGACGTACCTATCGACGTCATTCATGACGTCATTCATTATGATGTCATTGTACACATCAAGCAGTTAATTATGACGTCATATGATGGGTGGGTACTCTGGAAAGGTGGATTGTGACAAGCACCATTCCCAAGGGTATAAAATAAGAAGAAGACATATCAGTGCACATAAGATTGTGTGTGGGAGTGGGGAGTTCCTTCCATCAGTATGAAATGTGGAGGTGGGAGTTGAGATAGTCTCCAAACAATGTCAGCAATCTACATGATCGCAGAGCCTCTTCTACACTTCCAGAGGTAAGTGTGGACAATTAGTTGGTTATGAAATTATTTTATTTTATCCCTTTTCTGCAGATCAACTCTTGAAACTAGTTTGACTGGTGGGGTATGGGGCTGTTTCTGCATATGTCAGCAACACCTCACAGCCAAATTAGTTTCAAAATAGTCAATAGAATGTTTAATAAATAGTAAATTCATCAATAAACATACAATTCATACTTTTTCGTAACACGAAACGGAGTTAGCTCATTCTGATCGTGAACTCCACACAGCAGCGATACAGAAATGACATTGCCATGAAGTAATAATTTTTGGACAGGGTTTAGCATTGCTTTTGTAAGTTATATGACTGCACATGATTCTCGTGATCATTGCATATGTTGGCTTGAACACCGGTTGTTGTTGCTTGCCTGTAACATTGGATTATAGTCCATGTAGTCCACATATTCCCAGGCTAAAATAATATTGCATAATGCGTAATGGACCTTTCTGGTTTTATCTGTGTCCCGCCCATCTCTAGCTAGGCTCCGCCCACATCTCGCTCATGTTGGACTCGATCGATCTCTGAACCGCCTGACTATCAATTTCCAAAAAAATACACAGGTAAACAGCTGTTGAATATTTCGAAACTAATTTGACTGGGCGCTGTTGCTGCCTATGGCAGCAACGGCGTCCAGTCAAATTAGTTTCAAAATATTCAACCGCATGTTTATTAAATAGCAAAAAATTACAAAGACACAATTCATACAACGTGTCGGACTATTTGAAATTTAATGACGGTCAAAATGGAACCCTTTGTGACGTAATGATTGTGACGTCATCATACACGCGCTGATCTGATTATGACATCATACGACGTCAGATGACAAATGTATACTCTGGAAAGGTGAACTACCAGTCATCGATTCTCCCTTATATGAATATGAATCATCACTATCTGCATATCATGGGCAATGATATATAATTGGAACAATCCTAAGTCTTTGTCTTTAATATCATTACATACCCATTTTGTGCAAGAAAATGGCCTTACTGTAATGTGATAGTTAGGTTAGCATGCCTTTCATTGTTAACCAGCCATGATTAGTTTGAATGCCATTTAAACAGCGATGCACAAAACATACGACGAGATAGGGGTATTGGAGAATAGTACTACTCTATGGCTAAAGAGATCCCAGATAGCACAGCTTACTAGGCCGATTACAGACAGATAGAGTGTTGATACGTTCAGTATAGGCCGGGTATGGGCCCAGAATCGGGCCAGCAACCTGCGGTATCATGGACGTTTCACCGAAAAATAGATTAGTCCGTGCCATTTCTATAATATACAGAATTATCGTCAATGATCCATCCGAGAAATTTAACAATGAATGTAGTTTGACTTTCTGCTAGCAACACATTGTGATCTGCCATTTATAGTATATAATCTTTGGAAAGGCATATGTTTTAGCTTCCAGGGATGGAGGACCAAGATCCCTGATTTGAATGTAACACGACAAATACACGTATGAATATTTTGGAAGTAATTTGAGAGGAATATGTTTCTGCGGAGATAGATTACAGTCAAATTAGTTTCAAATATTCTTCATAATATTTATTACATTTTATAAATTAAACTACGTATTTGGTCTTTCATCTTTAACTAATAAACAATCGCTCCTGTGTCACTCAACTCTGTACAGGTCAAGTCGGCCAAGGCGGCTTTCACAATGGGCAGGGGGCATTTCTTTAGTAGGCTAAGTGTATTTTTGAGAATTTACCACTGGAGTGACTGGCTCGGTAACGGAGTAACTCATTCCAGGAGTAAATGATCAAAAGTAGCCTTCACTTGGCCTGTACATGGATGCCGAGTAAGGATAAATGTTGATGTTCTTTAACTTTTAAATAATGTTAAAAGCAAACAAAGCAGTCTATGTAAATGGGGAATTCAGTTTTAGATATGCCCCACTCATCTCTAGTTGGGTTCCACCCACGCTTCGCCCGAGATGGGATCGATCGATCCTTGCACTATCTAAATCTCAATTTCCAGAAGACTATATAGGTAAACTGTTGAAAATCTTGAACCTAATCTGACTGGGTACTGTTGATGCCTGTGGCAGCAATCGCGTCCGGGTAAATTAGCTTCAAAACATCCAACAGAATGTTTGGTAAATAGCAAAAACATACAATTCGTACAGCTTGGCGAACTATTAAGCACATAAGACGGACAAAAAGAGTCAGTCACGACATAATTGATTATGACGTCATGGTACACGTCATGTAGATGATTATGACGTACCTCATATGATTAACTGAGGAACTGGAGTCACCATTTGTTTCGAGAAATATCAAACATAAAGCTATTTTGGTTAATTCTAGTGGAAAATTTACGAAAACATAGGCTTCTCTAGCACGAAAATGGATTTTCACTGAGAAAAAAATCAAATATTTCTTGCAAATATTGATCATTAAAGGCTTAGTTAATATAAATAGCACGCCTCATTCGTTAGCACTGTGTAGGCACCAGACGGTTTAAATTAAGCTAATGTTTCTCTTGACATTCTGCTAAAACCCCATTGAAATATGATGTGGTTGAGTCTCAAACGCCTGGATTACTTTCGGAAATTCCATGAAAAATCCAGACCCGTGGCTAAAAATTATTCAAAAACACTACACCAAAGAATACATATCTGTACAATTGAGCAAAACACCATAACCAGGCCTGTATGGTGTGGGGTGGGCTGGGGTGGGGGTGGTCGGGTGGTTCGAACGAACCCCCTAAGATTTCTCAAATTTTAAAAATATCTCCGTGTATTGAATTTGCCAATATTTGATATAAATATGAGTCAGATATGACTATGTAGATCTCAACTATTTTGTTGATTTGTATGCCTAGATTGCGTGAAAATGCATCATTTTACTATCAGAAATAAAGAATCTTCTTAATATTGGCGGAACTCACCAGACCCCCATCACGAACACCCTTTTCAGAATCATACCGTACGGCCCTGATGACCGATCTGTCCAAAGTACAACCGCACTGGCTGATGACGGGATCCCGTTTTAGATATTCCCTGTCCATCTTTGGCAAAACTCCTCCCACACTTCGGCCGTGTTGGATCGATCGATCCCTGAACTTTATAACGATCAATTTCCAGAATACTATACAGGTAAGCTGTTGAATAGCGGCCAGTCAAATTAGCTTCAAAATATTGCACAGCATGTTTATTAAATAGCAACGACATACAGTCAATTACGCGTTCGCGACGAATTTAGCTACGTCATTCATGGCGTAATGGATTATGACGCCATTTTACATGTCACGTCGTTGATTGTGACGTCATATGATTGATGGATAAACTGGAATAATCCCTTGAGCAAAACAGCATAACCAATCTGGCCAGAGTACAACCGCTACAGGTACTGATCAGAACTGTTAATCAATCTTATGGCGGAAGTCTGGCTAATGTCAGTGATGCGTACACAAGACTGGCCAGGTATCCGTAACAAAGCGATTCACATCTATGCGGAATTGATTGATTGTAGTCGGAAAATAACTGACATGTAAAATCCTTGGGAAGATGTACATTTTGTTTAAGAATGGACCTTTCCAAGTTTATCCATCCATCATATGACGTCATATGACGTCATAACCAACTGCGTGGTGTGTATGATGACGTCATAAGCATGGCGTCATTAAGGACATAACAGAGTCCAGTCAAATTAGTTTAAAAATATCTATCAACTTACCTGTATGGTTTTCGGGAAATTGATAGTGAGTGAGTTCAGAGATCGATCGATTCCAACACGAGCAAGGCGTTGGTGGAGCTTAACTAGTGATGGGTGGGGCATAGCTAAACTTGGAAATGTCCAGTAATAAAATCACGTGAAGCTAACAATAGTCTCTGAGTTGAGAGAATCACGGTCCAGTCTGCAGGTCTCTTCTCAATAGCAAATGGTTTCAGTAATGCCATTTTAAAATGGACATTGCTAGTATATCTTTCATTCCGGGTAATCTTAACATATGCCGTATTCTCACTAGAGAGCTAATCGGGAATACGCCATACTTCAATATGGCGTTATTCCGGATTAATTCTCTAGTAATAACACGGCCTATAGCAATGAAAACTTAATGGTAAATCCACCATGTTCATTTTTTAATTTAGAACAGTATTAAAACCATCATATTGTGTAAAATGAGAGAGTTTAGATTAGGATCCTCATGCTATATGATTCTCTACATGAATCCTCATGCATGGTATGAACCTCTTCGGAGAGACCACCAGTCCAAGGTCTCCTTCCCATTGTCCAATCCTATTTAACTATTTCGTGTACTATGTAGCTTAGGTTAATATATAGCCGATATATCGGTTTGCATTCACACTGCTAGAAGATAGTCCTGGACTGGACGGTGGTGCTTCCTGTTGGAGAGCTAGATAAAATGCAGATCGTAGCGCTACCTGGCAGACAGTGAGAGAAAAAGCTGGCGGTAACACTACCCGGACAATTTTTAGGGAATAGGTTGCGTTAACATAGGGAGGCAATAGCGATATATCGGAAGATAAACTGCCGATTTTGTGGGATTAAATTTCGAAATAAGTGACGTATTTAATCCGCTACCAGAGACATTTCAATGAGAACGCTAGCCAATAGACCGGGTATTTATCGAAATAGTGGCTGTATGAGAAAACGAGCTTAGTGATACCATCGCGCTCATAATCATAACGGCACAGTTATAGCCATGGATAGAAAAAACTGTATTTAGTATTATTCATTACGCAAACGCACATATGGTGCATAGTAAGAGATAATACACGTTGCGACTGCGAGCTACTTAATATCGCATGGAATAAATGACTAACATAGATATGTGAGACATTGTTCATATAGGCCATGCAGAGTTCTTATCTTTGCAAGCTTCAACCGGTAAACGTAGAAGATCTGTGCCTTTGCGAGATGCTCACGACAGTGCCAATGACATATTCTTTCTACTATCTTAAGTAGCAGCAGGGGTTATTTTTATGAGCTCTGGAAATTGTCTCAATAAAACAGTTCCAATTTTAGATCATGGCTTCAAAACCGGGTTTGATGCTAGTTAAGTGAATAAGGAGGAGAGCGAGGCGATACAGGAAGATGCTGGCGAGGAGAAAATAGTGGGAGTCGTGAGGAACTGTCTCTAAGTGTTATTTTTAGAAGTGGAGCGGGTTCTAATATGAGAATGGCATGCCTGACTTATTAAGAATTATGCTTGGCAAGAACCTGCCACGAATGGGTTATATCATTGCTAGCTGTTGCTGATGGTGCTGATGTTTACCCACGCATTGACTTGAAAGCGGAAGTTGAAGGCGTTATATTGATTTGGTGGCCATCAGAGTTTATTATTAAAAATATAACCTATACTTGCATGTAAAGTCGATAGGAGTATGCATTGTGTTTGGAATTGTTGGTCTTCGTTCACTATTAGCTATCCCGATACAAAAGTGACCAACAGTGTGAAAGAGTGGCTGTGACCAATTCATTTCCGAACATTAACTTAGCAATTATGAAGTCAAACATTTCATTTGAAGCTGCCACATTTATCTCTACTTTTAGTTTACAGAATGTGTTTTCATAATGCTAAATACTACAGGTGTTAGTTGCCCATTTCTTTGAAATGTGGACGGAGAGAAAAGCTGAATGATATACAAACTGATCATCCAACCAACGAAGTGGCAGGCCAACGTATGAGAAATTTAAGTCACAACAAATAATCAATATGTGTTATTTCGCAAAGATATGGACGTATCTTCTTCACCGGCAACATCCACCAAGGCACACTACAAGATGCCGGATGGTATCGGCTAGATAATGATAACAGTTGCCAAACAAAATCAATTAATAAATACAACCAATTGTATTAGTCAGTAGCTGATAATTCTCTCGCGAACGAGGTGATGCTG
>JAVVLW010004865.1:0-11000 GCA_034401795.1 Chaetoderma sp. LZ-2023a
GTCCTCATGAGAAATGTCAATTTACAGGCGAAGCGAATAGTATTTTTGAAAATTTACCACAAATGACTGGCATGATAAACGAGCCAGTCATTCCTATAGTACATTTTCAAAAATACTATTCTCTTAGCCTGTAAATGGACATTATGTAAGCAAATGTTTTGACTACTTGATGATGTAGTGATTAATTATCCTAATAATATGGTGTAAACGGTGCATTCAGAGCATTGGATTAATTTTATATTCTGTGCCAGTTATGAGAGTACGGATCAGTAGAAAATTCCATGAATTTCTGATTTTTCTGAAGTATGTAATTTTTTACTCTGCTGATTATCCCCGTATTCTTTGTAAGAATGTGTGTCAATCACCTCTGTCTGTCCCAATACCTCCTCCGAAATAGACAGAATCAAACAAAACTTTGTATGTGACTTACTATTGCGGAGTGCAAGAAAATACTTAGTTTAGGCTCTGCCACCCAGAGTTGCTGTGAAAACACACACGCATGCACGCACGCACACACACACTTCCATCCCATTACAAGGTGGGAGGGTGCCAAAAGATCACGGTCAAAGCGGTGAAGGCGTGTGAATTTTCGATTATGTGTCATCGACTGCGCACTGTAGTTGATTATACTTTTTGATGCTTTTTACTGAATCATTTCTCATTACAGTATGCCATCTGGAATAGAACAGCTGAGTGATGCCAATCCGCCCATTCACCTGTCAAGAATGAGGTAATAATTATTTCTGTGTCATGTGCCATATAACAAATTGACCTATTGTCGTAGTACTGATGTTAATCTGTCCCACGTTTCAGAAGGCTCCTCTAAAAACTTGACATCAGTCTTAATACAGGTTGTTATAAGACTGATAAATTTTGTCCAATAGCAAGTCTGTAAAATGAATGCTACATGTATCTTTGTGAAATTTTGTGTACCCATTTTAAAGGGTACATGTGGAAACATCTTCACAGGACTTACAGCTTGGTTGATTTGAGCGCTAATAGTTCATCCAGCTGGCTGCTTGTCCGTTATATAAAGTAACAGTGATATATTTTGTTCTTTCTTGACAGTTATCCTCGATTTTAAACAGCAATTGATGTGAATCCCTTGAAAATGCTCTATTTATAAGTATTTATAGGAAATCTATGTGGAATGATAATACTTCAGTAGCTCCTTCCGTTAAATTTAGAACTTTTGACTTCTAATTTAGTGTCTGCGCCCAAAAGGCATACACTGTCAATCACCTATATCCTGTAAGACATACATTTTGACATATAGGTTAAATGCCAATTTTCACATTGCTGCCAATAGTAAAATTAGGTTGCACAGTGGTGGACAATTTTTAGACAATTTTAGAACTGTTAGCTCTTGATTTGGTTACTGTGCACCTTTTGCCATAGGTTACAAATTATATAGGAAATAGAAATCTACGTGCCCTAGTTTATGACAAATATAAATCAAAGATTTTGTAATTTTTTAGGTATTTATGGAAAATCCGTTCAAAATTTACATAAAAGCACCTAATGTTCACTGATGAAATCCTAGTATCGCGATATCAATGCAAGCATACAGTCACCGGAAAGTGGTTGAATATTTTGAAAAATACCTTTAAAGTGACGTCATTGCTACCTAAGGCTTCCAGTCAAGTAATTTTCAAAATAGTGAGTCCAGCTTTCCTGTATCTCAAATTCAGGTAAAGCTATTTCACCATTGAAAGATTTAATCGATCTAACATATGGCCGCTTGCAAGTTTTGCAAAATATTGGAGCTAATGTGGAAAGATTATACTTTTAGAGTAGGAATACACTTGCACTATGTATCCAGTAGTGAGTGTAAGGGAAGATTTCAACATTGGTCAATAGTTTCAGAGATGCCAGTGCCATGACCATTTACCCCATTATTAAGTTATTAACTTACCTGGCCTAAAAAGCCAAGTGGCATTATGTCACGCCTATTGTCAGTCAACGTCAACCCTCGAATTTGATCAAGAAACTAAATTTCACTTCAAGAGTATACTTACCTCCCTAATACTTTTGATATTGCTAAATATTGGCTTTCACTCAATAAACACTCAGATTTAAAACAGTTAGGTGCCCCTACTGGGCAGGGAGTCAGAGCGTAGTCTGGCGGATGCCAGCCCCACCACCGCGCATGCGCAGACTAGCACTTCCTCTTTGCTAGATTATTGGCAAAGAGAACACACATGTCTTTTTGAGTCATAAGCTTTTCTTACTCTTAAACTGTTTAATTGGTGTTATTTTGGAGTGTTAGTGTCTGATTTGGATGGCGGGAGGATACACTTCGCCACGGAAGGACTTAGGACCTTTAAATCAGGTGACTTCTAGTAAAATTAGCGAGTTTTCTTCCCGGTGTATTGTGTTTCCGGGACTCGCGTTTACCGTGATAAGCGCCTTGGTTAGTTGGTTTATGTCAACTCGGTGCTACCTAGGACTAATTTCTCTTTCTGTTTATGTCCACAGGTCTGTATACGCTAGGTGGTGACTTCACAGCAGCAGAGAGTTAGTTTTCTCTCCACCATGGTTCCATTTCCTACTAACACTGTTAGGTTATCTAACCAAATGATAAATTATGTCCAGTGAGTTGGAGGCCTAGTATAAAGGTCTTCTCACTTTGCCCTCTTGATCCAATTCCTTCCCCATGAGGTGGAGAGAGTTAAGAGGCGTGCAGATGGTGGAGTTCTCCGGTTCGTCACGTTGGATGGTTTGTCTATACAAAGTGTCAGGTATCTAGTTATTGATAATGTGGTGATGTTAATTATTGTAAACAAACAAAGGGAGATAATGAACATTTTTGCCAGAAAAGAGTTATCTATATGTATCTGATGGTTGTGTAGTCGACTTATCCATTCAGCATACAATTCGTCCTTGCACTTGGATGTTTTGTTGGGATCGAATTTTTTCCTGTCACGGGATTAATGACGTCATAATCAGCCTGGCTATGTATTTATCAGCAATTCAAGCGCTATGCTGGTTTCTGATGTATATTGATCTTTATGATCATTTTCCTTCTCTTTGAGTTGGATTGAGTTTCTAAGCTTAACTAGTTGCTCATACTCCTTGTCCTTTGCCCTGTTTCAGGGACCGGGTTGCGCGTCCTGTGGACGTTTTCTTCATCAAAAGTTCTGGCCTCATCTGTGCTATCTATGTAGCCCTTGTGGTCCCTTGGTTAATTGTGACATATGTAAGCACTGGGGGGGCGAGTTAATGTCCGAATTCTTGTGCTGCTTACAGGCGACGGACAAGGTGGTAGAGGAGGAGAAGAAGAAGAAGCGGAAACGAGAGGTTGTAAGTAGGAAGGGTAAGGGGAAGGTCTCGTCCGCGGTGGATATGGAGGCCTTCCGGACCGAGATGTTGGGAGAGATGAAGAGGACAATAAAGGATTTGGTTCCAGGGTTGCTTCGTGGCATGCTTCCTGGACCAAATCCTTTACTGTCCTCATCATCGGCTTCGGAGCAGGTAATCCCCGCCTCTGGATCGGTTTTCCTTAGACCGCTTCCGTTGTTCGACGATTCAGAGGTGGCCCCATTAGAGGGGGCGTTCCACGACCCTGGCAGCAGGCTTATTGCCGCGCCGATAGGGGACCGTGGACGGTTGTCGCTGGAACCCGCGGGCTGCTTATCAGTCCAGGGGTATCCGCACGCCGCGGTGGCCAGTTCCTCCTATGGCACCGTTCCTGGTCAGCCCGGGTTAGCTCTCTTTGCTGACCCGGGGTCTAATCTTTCTGACCAGGGTGATGAGGATTACCTGCTAGGGTCGCCGTCTGACGACGTGGACATGGATGAAGACGTTTGTGCACCCCTCGCGGGGAATGCAGGCGCCTTATTCCACGGTTTTACTCACCCTGGAGTAGAGTCCGCGGCTCAGGTGGTGGCCCAGGGCGCTGCTGATGGCCAGCGGTACCGCATACCTCGGCTTGCCGAGGGTGTTGCTGGTGCTGGCCGGGCCCGTGGTGGCGCTATATATACCCCACGCTCTGCCACGGTGCCTGCTCCTGGTCAAACCAGTGATATTCTCATGCCGGGGCTGTCAGGCCCGCATGTTTTCCCTGGCTTGCCAGGTGTATCAGCGTACCCGCCGTCAAGCTCTACTGCTTGCGCTCAGGAGGAAGACGAAGGCCCCGTCTTGTAGAGCGCTCGCAGTTAGCCACGGAAGAGGATTGGTATGACGCTTGCCAGTGGTTGGTGAGCGTTAGGCCTGATCTGCCCGTGGAGCAGTCGACTAGCCAGCGTGTTCACACGCCGTGGTTAGCTGGGAAACCGACTGCTAATGCTATGCCTTCTCTGCCGCTGGCGGAGCATGTCGTTGACATGTTCAAGGCGGCGGAGACGTCCATTAACTCGAGTGGACGTCTCGCGAAGGCCCCTCGCGAGGTGGCCAGGCGTTGTCGCATCGTGCCCCTGGATTACCAGCGGTACGGTGTGGTACCCAAGCCCAGCGTGGATGACCGCGCGGCTTTGGGTGAGGATGCGCGGCCAGGCTCCCGTTCTGACACGGGGGTCTTGTGCTCGAACGCGTTGCGTTCGGCGAATGCCGCGTTGCGTGATGCGGAGGAGAGTGGGAGGGCTTCGGTTGCCGCTCTGTCCCACGTCTCCCAGCTGTTACAGGGGGTAGTAACGGCATCCGCATCGCGCCAGCCAAGCCCGGTCACGGTCCAGCGAGCCATCCAGGATGGTATTAACCTGGCGCTGGACTGTATGACTCGGGCGGTGACCAGGAGTGTCCGGGCAAGACGCACGTTTGCCCTGGACAATCTGTGCCCGTCTCAGGACCTGTACAATAGGCTACTCCGTACGCCTATGACGGGTCCTGGTCTTTTTGGAGGTGAGGGATGTCGCCACCTCCAGGAGACGGTCACCCTGGTGAATAACCAGAGGGCGCTGCGCGAGCAGTTTGAAGTGCTGCGTCGTGCTAACGTTCGCGCCGCGGCCCCTGCGTATCGTCCCCTGCAGGCTCGAGGTGGTGCTGGCCATGTCAGAGGCCAGCCACCGTCGCAGCGTCGGCCTCGGCCGCGTGCGATTCGGCCAGCAGCGAGGGGGGCGCAGGTTCCTCAGGCGCCGTCAGCCAGGCAGCCGCCCGCGCACCGAGGTGTGCGCGGGGCGGGGCGGGGCGCGCGAGGATCTGGGCGTGGTTATCGGTCCTGACAGGACGCTTACCGCGGTAAGAACCACTCCGGTGTGTATGGCAACGGAGACAGTGCCGCTCTTGCATGCCTTGTGTCCACCGCGGTCCCTAGGTGGACCGGTGGGAGGCCGGCTAGCCGACCACATGCAAGAGTGGGAACGGTTGACTCAGGACCGTTTAGTCTTGCGATGGCTTTCCGTCGGGTATCATCCAGAGTGGATGACAGGCCCGCCGTCGCGACTGTCTCTAGTGCCAGTCTGGACTCCCATTCCGAGAGAGCCAGAGCAAAGGTTGTGTATCGAGGAGGAGATAAATTCCCTCGTACAAAAAGGAGCTATTCAGCCGGCACAAAAGTGTCCGGGCTTCTATTCAACCCTGTTCTTAGTAACAAAACGCACCGGAGGGTGGAGACCGATTCTCAACCTCAAGCCATTGAACAAGTTCATCGAGACGCCCAGTTTCAAGATGGAAACGGTGCGCTCGGTGTTGGCGGGGTTGGAGAGGGGGATGTGGACGGCGTCGATAGATTTGAAGGACGCTTATTTCCACATCCCCATCCACGGGAGTTTCTGTCGCTTCCTGAGATTTGCATTCCAGGGCAGACAGTGGGAATTCAGGGTGTTACCCTTCGGAATTTCCACGGCTCCTCGGGTTTTCACCCGTGTGGTTCTTGCGATCACAGCATACCTCCGCAGGAGAAGCATAGCAGTCCACATGTACATAGACGACTGGCTGTTGAAAGCGCACACCCGGGAAAGTTTGTCGGCCAATCTGGAGATTGTTTTGAAAACTCTCACAGACTTAGGCTGGATGATCAATTTCCCAAAATCAGAGCTGACTCCATCCCAGAAGTTTGTTTACCTGGGGATGTTCTTCGATCTAGAGACAGGATATGTGTATCCTACTCAGGAGAGAGTTCAGAAACTCATCTCGTTAATTCAGTCAGTGTGCGACAGTCGTCATGTCCTGGCACGGGTTTACTTGAGAATGCTGGGGTTGATGGTTTCATTGGAACCAGTCATTCCTCAGGCCGCCTTACGCAGGCGGCCGATCCAGTTATTTCTCATGACACAATGGACCCAGAGTACAGGTTCGCTGGACTCGAATGTGTCAGTGTTGGCGCCTCTCATTCACCACCTGCAATGGTGGTTGAATACAGAGAATCTCTTGCCGGGGGTTTTGCTAACCCCTCCCCACCCTCAGGTGACTGTGTATACAGATGCATCGATGGAGGGCTGGGGAGCTTGCCTGGAAGAGTACACGATATCAGGGCTTTGGGATCTGGAACAGTCAAAGGAACATATAAATCTACTGGAGCTAAGAGCAGTAGTCCTGGCCCTGGAACATTTCTTACAGAAAGTTCAGGGCAAGATTGTTCTTATTCGTTCAGACAACTCAACAGTTGTGACTTACATAAACCGCCAGGGCGGAACGAAGTCGCCCAGTCTCTGTATGATGACATGGAAACTGCTTTGTTGGTGTCTGGATCACCAGATTACCTTGAAAGCAGTTCATATTCCGGGAAGGTTAAACCTGCTAGCGGACTCATTGAGCCGAAGGATGAGTGTTTTACCCACGGAATGGCAACTAAATCAATGTGTGGCGGATCGTCTGTTCGACCATTGGGGGAAACCCAACATCGATTTGTTCGCAACGAAGGAGAATGCGAAGATGACGACGTAAGTCTCTCCGATTCCGGATCCAAGCGCTTTCGCAACAGATGCGTTAGCTATCAGCTGGGGGAGAATGTATGCATACGCATTCCCTCCAGCAATCCTGATTCCAAAAATTCTTCAGAAAATCAGACAAGAGGAATGCCAAGTGCTTCTGATCGCCCCGGATTGGCCAAGCCGATCATGGTATACGGATCTGCTGGACCTTCTGGTCTGCAATCCGGTTCCTCTGCCTCTGATGGACGATATTATCTTCCAGGGCAAGGCCCTTCACAACAATCCGTCAATGTTCAGATTGACTGCGTGGATGTTGTCAAGGAATCTAGAATTAAGGAGGGCTTTTCTGAGCAAGCAGCCATGTTTATGGCCAAAGCCAGGAGGGGGTCAACCTCCAGAGCATATAATTATAAAATCAACAGATTTGCAGAATGGTGCTCAAAAAGATGTATTGATCCAATGGATTCATCTATTCAAGTAGTAGCTGATTTCCTCTGTCACCTCTATGATGCCTATAGCCTCAAGCCTAACTCTATTGCTGGTTATAAGTCAGCATTGATGTCTGTTATTCCTTGCTTGGCTAAGAGGGGAAGTGATGAAGTAAATACATTAAATGTATTAATTAAAGGCATGGGCAATCTAAGACCAAGGAATCCACATGTGGTTCCGTCTTGGAGTTTATCGCTAGTGCTTCAAGTACTAGGTGATAAGCCTTTTGAACCACTTAGTTCCATTTCTATGAAACTATTAACACTGAAGACTGTGTTTTTAATTGCTGCGGCCTCGGCTAGGCGTAGGAGTGAAATTCATGCCTTATCAGCCGAGGATGACCGTTTTGTGGTTTCAGGGGAAGGCCTTAAGCTGCTACCTAGGATTAATTTCTTGGCTAAAAATCAGTCGTTGAAATATCCAGGTCAACCTATTATTTTGCCTGCTTTAACTAGATATGATCCTAATTCTAAAGCATGGTGTCCCGTCCGGGCGCTGCGCCGGTACAAACAACGTACGGCGGAGTGGCGCACCGACCAGTCAGCGTTATGGTTGTCATATATTGAACCCCATGGCAGGGCTTCTAAGGACACCATTTCCAGGTGGATTGTGGAATGCATTCAGTTTTGCCATAAATCCGCCACCGGGAAGCAGGTTGACGTGGCCAAGGCTCACAGTGTCCGCGGCGTAGTGACATCCACGGCCCTATTTAATGGGGTCCCTGTGGATGATATTATGTCGGTGGCTCAGTGGCACTGTGAGTCAAGTTTTACAGACCATTATCTCCGTGACACCTCTAATCCTCTCGCCTTGTCGGTTTTGAAAAAATAACTCGGTTTATATTTTTTGAGGAGGGTTTTCCTCATTACTTATATATTTCACAATTAATTTATGGAAACACCCACTTTTTTGGGCCTGCATCAGTCTTTACCAATGGGAAGATGATGTCAGCAGCCGTTTTCAACAAGGTCAGTCTTGTTCATGTGTTGTCCGTTGTTGATTGTATTGTCACGATTACCCGTTATTAATATGGTGATGGTTTGTGTATTTGTGTGGTTCATTGTTGAGAGTTACGAAAATGGAGCTTTTTCGTCTCTGTCCTGTAGTACATGGCACTTGTACGTAGAGAGCGTATAGGACATTGAGGTCAGTCAACTCTTCCTCCCAGGAAGGAGGGGGGGGAGCGCATATGACATTCGGTCATCTCTCATACATCGGTGGTGTTATCCGATGGTTAGTCAAATCCTGACTGTTTTTTCTTACAGTTTCAGAAGTTTAAGTGCCTTAAACGCAGAAAAGCGTATGGGGATGAGCTGGTCTTTTGACCTCGCCTCCCTCCCGCCAGATTCACTTTCGAATTCTGGCAATATCAAAAGTATTAGGGAGGTAAGTATACTCTTGAAGTGAAATAAACGAAATCTAGGATTTCTTTTTTCACGAGAGAGTTGATACTTACCTCCCTAGATACGGACCCGGCCTCTCCACCCCACAGAGGCTTGGTCTTCAGGCTCTTAATAGTTGCATGTGTGTCAGCCAATAATCTAGTCAGAGGAAGTGCTAGTCTGCGCATGCGCGGTGGTGGGGCTGGCATCCGCCAGACTACGCTCTGACTCCCTGCCCAGTAGGGGCACCTAACTGTTTTAAATCTGAGTGTTTATTGAGTGAAAGCCAATATTTAGCAATATCAAAAGTATTAGGGAGGTAAGTATCAACTCTCTCGTGAAAAAAGAAATCCTAGATTTCGTTTATTTTCTCATAGAAAATGTCCATTTGCAGACCAAGATAAAACTATGAGCCAGTCATTTCAGTGGTAAATTTTCAAAAAAAGTCTTGTTCTGCAAATGGACATTTCTCATGACCATTGCAGACGCCATTGGATTTTTTTCAGCGATGACCTTGAGTATTGGACTTGTGTGATGTGAGACATGCCTTAATCAGTATAAATGTCATATGCATCATTTTACAGGAAAGTCCAGTTTGAACCACCAATCCCAGGCCCATTGACATGGCAAGCCACAGCGAGCACATCAACATCGATGGACGCACCACCACTGTCAACAACCATGACTACAAGCACACATGATTACTCTGTTCATTCTGAAGACTTAGAGTGAGTTAATACTAAACCTGGTCAAAGTTAACTTTAAGCTTAAATTACTGCCATCACCTCTATCATCTCTATGCAATAAAAATTATGGCAACAGCTTATCAATATCAATACAATGCTATGGCTTGGGTGGTGCAAGACGCAATATTCAGAAATTTGCAGAATAACCTGGATCGTAATTTATGTAGCTATGTCATAAACACAAATCTACTAGATATTAATACTTGGAAGCTATGGAATTTGTTAAGTTTGGTCATGAAAAGGCATGGAGAAGTCATGGAATTTCAAACACAGAAAGGTGTACGAATCCTGAAGAGAAGTCTTACCATAAAAGACATGACAAATCTGAATTTAGCATTTTGGCGGCCATATATTGGAATTTTTTGTATGTTTTTTGAGACCAAAATTGGTTTTATTAATGTTTGTGTATGACGACATCAAATTTTGCACTTTACTTTCTGTTAGATAAATGGATTGTGAGTCAGTGGCCATCATGGGTTATTTTCCCAACATGCAGGCCATGACGAATATTTTTGACAATTTACCACTGGAATGACTGGCTTGGTTACAGATCCCAGTCATTCCAGCGGTACATTTACAAAAATAGATTTCCCATGGCCTGCAAATGGCGTTCCTTATGATCACGGCACATGCCGTGTTGGCTGAATAACCATTAAACATGTTATACAATTGCATATACTCTGACACAGAAGATGTTAGAGATAATGCTGCACTTGTGTGGTTTATTGCTAACATTTCATCCATGCTATGGCAGGATCACAATTTCAAGACAATGTTGTACCAAAAGCCCTAGAATATTGTGAAAATATGTTCACTTAGGCCGATTTGCTTTTAAAATATTCATCTAAATCTCTCATGAAGTCCCCCCACCCCCCACCCCCACCTCTCAACCAAGAAATGAAAACTAAATTCTTTTTAATTGCAGGATTTCTCTTGATCTAACTATGGTAGATGATTCAGGAGACCCTGATTACATCCCAGATATCACAATTATGTAAGTTTACTACACACAATTTTATCAGTTATTATCTCCAATGTTTTTTGAAGAAAGGTGGTGATTATGCGGTCACACCCATTTGTGTGTGTCTGTGCGAAAATTGATTGTAATGCAAATCTGAAACCGGTGGATCGCATACAACCAAATTTAGTATATGAGTTACCCACATGATTGTGTGGTGCAAGACAGTTGCCATTTAAATTTGGCTCCGGCACAGTTTGCAATGATGTGCCGTCGACTCGCCAATCTAGTATAGATTTTGGCTTTTAGTTGAGCAGAGGAGGAAGTATATGTGTTGTGCCGGGAGTGGTTTCGGCAGCGGCAACACCCAGGTTATGCTAATTATAATTGTTATAGCATATACCTTTAGTACTGTGTACACATTAATCAAGTGAACACATATCACTGGTGCCAGCATAATCTACATTTGGTCCTCTGATGGTGTATAATATTGGTGATTATCCCCGTGTTTTAAAAAAAAGTCAGGGATATTGTAATCACCTCCGTCCGCCTGTCTGTCCATCACGCTATCTCCTCCCAAACCATTTGGGTGGAATTAAATCAAATTTGGTCTGTG